>BGPR01020054.1:0-28359 GCA_013235015.1 Araneus ventricosus
TGACAGGTGGCAACGCGTTGCTGTGATAATGTCCTCTGGGCTCGATATCTGAAGTGCCTTCGTAATGAAGTCAGTGGAGCGGAGATTTACAAACACTTGTCTGGATTGTCACTGCTGTCTTGTAATTAGTTAACACAACAGAGCACACCAGTCAGTTCCGAGTATTTATCAAGCGGAATTGATTGAGAGACGCAAAAAATAATATTGGTATGTTATTCAAATAAGTGTATATTATATTCAAACAATGTTGGAAATTTAGACTCATTCTTTTCTCATGGTGTAGAATTACTTTCTGTATTTCAATGAATAAACGGATGGAATAATGATGATATCAGGCGAATTAAATTATAAAGATACTCATGTAAATAATATAAAGCTATGCGCATTCACTTTCTGATTGAAGTGCAAATTAAGTATATATATATATATGTAATAATCTCATTTAATTTTATTCCAAATTCTAATATTGTATATTTTAAAGTCTTAATGTATTGCAAAATCACTTTTCTTAAACTCCAGTTTCGTTCTAATTCCCGCTCTGGAGGTATATTAAATCTCTAGTTTTGGCATATTTATTACTAAAAGAATATTTTAATCGTTTCCACGCGCACACAACTCGCGAAATCAGCGACTTGTTGTCGCCATGCATTTTTCCCTAAAATACTTACGTAATATACTAAAAATAGCTATTATTCCCTTTATTTTGATCACTGTTGATGTCTGTGTGTTAAATCCCTACTTGAGAAAAAGCAGGGATCTTCTGTTCTCTTTTGGCTTGAAACCTTATACTAAGATGTACGTACATCTTAGTGTAAGGCATACATATTCCGTCACTCTCAGATAATAAAATGAAAATTAGAATTTAACTCGGTCTGTTTAATCATTTAACGACTACAATAACGAATACATTTTATATATATATATATATATATAATGTTTTCGTTGTTGCAATCATAAAACAGCCGAGTTGTTAACCAATTTGCTTTATTATAAAAATATTTTGAATAGTGGCGGACATACTAACATCTTAATTGAAATTTTAAGTAAAAGTGTGTACAGAAAATCCCCGATTCTCTCAGATAAGGGAATAACAATAAAACACGTGATCAAAGTGAAGGGAATATTGGCTATTTTTAATAAATTACGTAAGCGTTTTAGGGAAGATGCATGGCGTCAAGGAGTCGCTGATTTCGCGATTTGTGCGCGCGTGGAAACGATTAAAATATTCTTTTAGTAATAAATATGCCAAGACGAGGTTTAAGAAAAGTGATTTTGGAATGCATTAAGACTTTATATATATATATATATATATATATATATATATATATATATCATTTAACATATTTGCAATTTTAGAACCATTTTTTGTATTTAAATAAATAAATTTTTGTATGCTATAAACACTCTAGAAATGGATATGCATACTTACTGCATACGTATTTCTTTATGCATACTTATTTCCATGCATAAAGTTTACAAACCAATAAATATTTCATTGCTTTTTATTGCTACGCTATTAGTAATTGTACAACTCAACGAAAATCTCAGGATATATTTTAACATTTAATTCATGAAAAATATCATATGGAATTCTTTTATTTTTAAAATTATTCGAGACATATGTTTAACTGTATATAATAAGTAAGAAACTGACATCTTAACACTAAATGCATTTTACTTTGAAACCAAATTTTTATAATAAAAACTTAAATGGCTTATTCTAGTAGCCTTAAATTTTCAGTTTGAATGAGTATACCAGAAGAAAATCCATTAATCATGAAAGAAAGTCCATTTATAAGTATATAAGTTATGATACGAAAAAAGAAAATTGAAATTTTTGTATAGGATCAGAAAACGCAAGTGATATTTAAATGTCGCCGATTTTTGAAAAAAATAAACAAAACTTCATATTATCTAAAGGAAAAATTTCTTTTAACTAAAACAATTGCAAAAGTTTAAAACAATGAAAACACCTTCTGAGGCCATTTATTCCAGAGCAAGATTGCCCATTCCTAGAAACTGAACTGAACAGAAACTATCCAGAAATCAAACCAGCGGGAATGGTCTCCCCTAAACTTTCTCGTATACTTCCCCAAAAAGGTGCTGCTTCCCCTCCCCCCCCCCGCGAGGATAAAAAATTCGAACCTACTGTAACCCAGAATCCAATGACTATCAGAAGGTTTTTGATTGTAGATTATAGTGATTGTAAAATATTTAGGTAAAGAATCAAATTCAAAGAGATGCGTACCGATTAAAACGCATCTAATCACATACTGCTAGGTTCCACTCTTCGGCTCAAGGACAAAGTGACGTAATTCGCTCAATAGCTTCCGCGTGCACAGAGATTGTTACCAGTACGCATGTGCATGGAGAATCGGATTAGAAAAATTAATTATGCAATTTGAACGCCTTTTTTCAACCGATTGACACAAAAATTGGACACAAATCTACAATCAAAGTAAGAAGGCCACATACCAAATTTCATTTATCTAAGTAATTTTGTTGAGAAGTTATTGCGGTTTAAATATGCGATTATACAGACCGACAGACAATCAACACTTCGACAAATTTGGTCCAAAATTTGTTACGGACCTACATTCATGATGATAAAATTTTGTACCAAATTTTATCCATCTACCTATTCAAGATTTTGAATTATAGTATTCACATGAACGCGGACAGACAGACAGACAGAATTCCTGTAGGCAGATTTTGTCCAAAATTTGAGAGAAACCTACAAATCTACTTAGCCTTACTCCACTAGGTAATCTGAAAATATTAAAGCTGTGAAATATCGATTACTTGATGACTGAATTCTGAAATTTATGATTTGTTTGCAAAGAGAAAAATATAAATGGAAGTGTTTCTTTTACAACTCACTAAACTGCTATTAAACGATTTCATGAGTTCTAGTCCATGGTTATATTTTTAGTTCAATCAAAAAATCATTAAAAGGAGATCGAATAATCGAATGTGCTATTCAGTTATTCGATACCGAACGAATGTAAAAATATAAGAATCTCAAAGAGCACAAGTCCAATGCAACTTTACCTCAAGGCTTACGTGTCCTGGTGTCCAGTGATCAGTGTACAAAGTATGGAAGTTGTAAATATCGTTATTTTACTTATTGTTTATTTTGTATAAATGGATTTTCATCCTACATTTATAACATTCCTTTCATAGTAGAAAGTAAAGTTTTCGCTTTGAGGCAAAGATAATTACTACTCAATTTACGATTGAAGACTAGAAACGTAAAACGCAATACTTGCCATACCCAATACTGGGAAACCCCTTAAACTATGCTACAAGCTGCCAGTTTACAACCTCTTACCACCTAACAAAACCGTCAGCTGACCTAGAACCACTTTGGTGGAAAAGAGTTATGAACAACAACAATTCTAGGGCGAAAATCAGAAAACTCATCCACTTCATCGCGGAAAACGAAGCACTCTTTTTTCCAAAAGATGATGACAACAACTAGACACAGACTCAATTAATCCTATGCACTCATCTTCTCTCTTCTCCCATACATAAGGCACCACCGTCTCAAATTCAACAACACAAAGATTTGAATGAACTAACAGTTATATTACTAACTATTATATTCTTTTGCTCTAAATGTCCTCTTTTTGTATTCTTATATATAAAATGTAATTTTTTTGCTCTGGCTTTTTCAATAAAGTTTCACGCATACGTAACCAACCGACAGAGAGCCATCCTGGGTCTGATTTCGGGGGTATGCTGTGGTGTTAAGTACAACCTTCCAATTTTTACAGGAGAACGCAAGATGTTTCAGGCCTCGCAGTAGTAATTTTACTGGCAATATCTATCAACGCGTTTTTCATCTACTTAGAGTGTGTTGGACATTGACACCATTTCCCAGGTTGAGAACTTTGGTATTTTTCTATGTGTTTAAGCAAGCGAAAAACAATTTTTTGTGTGCTTTTTGTACTTACTAATTTTCCAGCTCCCAGTCCTTAATTCTATACCTAAGAGATAAACTATGTCAAGTCCAATTTTGCTGATTTCTATATTTTTATCGTATTTGCACTATTCCGACCGAATCTACAGATGAACAAAGTGCCGCAGCTGTTGGACGAAAAGAATAAAGATACCAGCTTTCAAAAAAATACATTGCACATTGCAACACAGTGCGGTCTAGATCTTCTCTTGGGTCTCCTGTAAAATGTTAAAATTGTTATTTATTAATGCCCAATTGCATTTTTCAATAACATGTTATTGTTACTTATTAATGGCCAATTTCATTTTTCAATAATATTTTATTGTTACTTATTAATGGCCAATTGCATTTTTCAATAATATTTTATTGTTACTAATAATGGCCAATTGCATTTTCAATAATATTTTATAGTTACTTATTAATGCCCAAATGCATTTTTCAATAATATTTCATTGTTACTAATAATGGCCAATTGCATTTTTCAATAATATTTTATTGTTACTTATTAATGCCCAAATGCATTTTTCAATAATATTTTATTGTTACTAATAATGGCCAATTGCATTTTTCAATAATATTTTATTGTTACTTATTAATGCCCAATTGCATTTTTCAATAATATTTTATTGTTACTTATTAAAGCCCAATTGCATTTTTCAATAACATGTTATTGTTACTTATTAATGGCCAATTTCATTTTTCAATAATATTTTATTGTTACTTATTAATGCCCAAATGCATTTTTCAATAATATTTTATTGTTACTTATTAATGCCCAATTGCATTTTTCAATAATATTTTGTGCATTAATATTACATGCCGTGAAATCCACTCAAAAATTACTAAAACAATTCCTAACTGAAAAATTTATGTTTTAGGGCCGTCCTAAGCCTAGCAACCCTTTTACCCCGGGAGGACGCGCATCGGACCTGCGAGGCCCGATGCCTACCAAAATTTATTACAGAAAATTAAACCCTACATGAAAATAATTCAGATTCACAGTAGCTGCACTAAAGGTCATTTACTTGCTGACCACAGGTATTTTAAGAATTTCTCCTAATTTGTTATCTCAGAAAACAGACGGTCGGGCCTCCGAATCCCGATGCACGAGCTCGCGTTCCTGTGTAGGATTACTAAAGAGAACAGGTAGATCGCGACAATTTATCGCTCTTCGAACTACAAATATGAGATGCAAAGATTAGAACAGCTTTTAGTTTAAGTCAACTAATTAAGAATCAATTAACAAAGAAAATAAAGAAATTGTTGCTGTTGAATTAGTTAGAGATTATAAGTCGAATTCTGAAAAGATATTAGACAACATATTTGATATTTGTGAGTCCACCGATTATTTAGAAGAAGGATGGAGTTAAAAAGTGATGTTGTAAACGGTAAGGTAGGTGGAATTAACAAATGGTGTGAAAAAGAAACTCGAAAAATTATGAGAACTTTTACACACAACATCGTCGTACAATTACCCGAAAACTTTGGTGAAGCAAAGGTTGTATAATCGATTCAAAAATTTTGAAAATTGTCAATGAGACAAATGATGCAATAATACGTATATCCAAAAGAATTCAGGTAAATTTGAAAGGGAAAAGCCAATCTTTTCGTAAGTAACTTGGAAGTGCAAGCTTCTTCGATTTTCGATTTAATACACTCCTGAAAAGCGATTTATCTGAAAATTATTTGATTCATATTTCATCTTCTGTACACTAGCGCAAAAACGCATATTAAAGTAAATGTAATTTTCTGCTCGTTTTGTTGAAAAAACAGGACCCCAGGCCAACGCAGCCCGATTCGCGTCCTCTAGTAAGTGTAAAGAATGCGCGTTCTCGCGGGTTAATGTTACGTAATGCAAAATTTATGAAATCCTTACCGAAATCTAAAATATTGTGAAATTCCGCAAAAAAACCTTTACTCTTACAATTATATTTAATGGTATATTTGTTAAACGCAACCCAGATAGCAAAGAAGGTTGCGGAAAGGTTGCCATTTCACTTTCCATAGGCTGTCCGCGAAAGCATTTCCGCGCAAACCGTTTCGGAAACCACAGCCGCAAGGTTTTACGTATGAAAGATTTTTATGAACTACTTCACCGACAAGTCCGCGCAAGCCATTTCGGGAACCATTCTCGCAAAATTGACACAGGAAAGCTTTTTATGAACCACCTGTCCTATCGTGTGTAGCCCCGTCCAGTATAGTAGTTAGCGCGCTTGCCTCTACGAAGGTGGGTTCGATCCGCGGCTCGGAGGAGTTTGAAGTTTTGTCGCAATCTACAACGAAATCATAGAAGTAAGTTCAATTAAAAATTACATTAATCAAATTAATTGAAATTAATAATTAAACTTTTACTAGTTAAGATTCCTAATTGGCATTCCAAATAACTCTAGGATGACGTCAGAAGAAGGGGGATAAAAAAGGGAGGTTGGACCCCTCTGCAGGAGTACGGCTTTGAAGAGGGGGTGAAAAAAGGGGAGTTCGACCCTTCTGTAGGAGTACGGCTTCGAAGGGTTGTCCTATTTTGTCCGCCGAAGGAGCAAAATTAGCAACCTTTTAACAAGCCTGAAACAAGCTTGTAATAAAAGCTTGGACAAATCTTATTAAGAGAGCCTTACAAAAAATCTTGTTTCTTGTTTTCTAGCGAACCTTTCCGCTACCTTGCCGAAACGCTCAACCCTTGTCATGGAAACCTTTGTGACAACCCTTTACCCTTGCCTACGATAAGGTTTCCGAAACCTTTTAGACAAGCTTTCTTTGCTATCCAGGAAGTATATTAATTGATAATTAATAGAAAAAAACTATGCTTTTCTTGGCATTGTAAAAACTACTTTTGAATCTGATATGAAAATTAAAAGGCTACGTTATCAACCGAAGGTTTAATACGTCCTGCCATCGATTAAATATACAAGAAACGAATACTTAAAATCCCTTTTTGTAAAATCAATGTTGAAAAAATAATTTCTGTGAGTTAACCCTTAAATGCCCAATGTTGCCTTTAAGCAACATGCCCAATTTTGTCTTCAAAACTTGAGAATAAGACTGAAGCTCTAATGTCTGTTGTTCCCAATAGCATACATACTGTAATTTCATTAAATCAATTCACAACATATGGATGGCAGCCTGAGTGTTGAAAAAAAGATAAAAATTAATTGATATTTTTCACTTGATGTTGCATCTTTTTAGTTTTGTTTGTCGTCTGAGAATACCCTATTTTATTCCACAATGTTGAAGGAAATTCCTTATTTGTATTATTATTTATTAAACTTCATCTATGTTTGACATTATAGAATTTTATTAAGTAATTTCTTTCCCGAAATATACCCCAATGTTGTCAGTTGCTAACAGACAGTTTTGTAAGCCATGAACCATACTTAAAATAAAATCGGATTTTTGAAAGTATTTTCCCCATGTTTTATTCAAGAAATGAAAGTCAAAAATCTTTTTTAAATCAGTTTTTAAAAAATCGGGCTTTTAAGGGTCAATGAAGCATTTTAGAAGCGTCAATAAAAACTAGGCATTCATGAGTTAAGATAGTTTGACGTATAAAATTAGCAACGGATAAATTTTTCTAATTTCAGAACTTTCTTGACAGCTGAAAAATAGCTCGATAAATTAATCGCAAGAGAAAAGAAATATGACGTTTCAGATTCAGCGCCAAGTACAAATTTACAGCTGAACTAACCACGGTTCCACTCGAGAAGACTATTTGTAACCACTTACGATCTCGATTGACCCAAACCACCGCATCTGTCCGTAACGCATACATCCCTTACTTCTACACAGCTCACAATTTCCCTTCTCGCGTTTAATAATTCCTATACATGGTAAGGACAAGAATTTTTTGAGATATTCTGGAATTCAGCTTTTAATTTGCCCACCTGGTAGGTGGTCGGATTGAATTGAAAGCAGCGCCCAAATGACGGCTCCCGTCAGTCGGAGACGTGAGCAAAGTGTTGAAGTTCAAGGTTACGCAATAGGCTCTCCTTGCGTAATACTTTTCGCGCGATTGCATATAATCTCATAAAACGACACACCTGCTCGTATCTGCACGCTTAGGCTTAACTTAATATGAAAGTAGTTAAGTAACGTTAAAACAAAGAAAACGTATCAAGTAGTTCTGTGAACCAAAAACACACCAAATATCTGCTTTTCATCGCCGTTTCTAAAGATTTAGCCATTTTTTTCGAATGCATATTATTTCCACAGGTCTTTGCTTTTATCAGTATTCACAAAATTACAATTACATATCTTTTATGACTTTTAACAAAATTACAGTTACCATTATCGTAAATCCCCCAGAGGGTATCACGAGTATGTGGATGGAAAGCCAGCGGATAAGTAAGCGGATTCTCGCTTCTTCTGGGGGTACAATAATGGTGGGGGTAGGGATACCCCTTCCAGTGATAGTACACACCTCCTGCGGGGGCCCTGGCGGGTGATGGCTACTAGGACTTCGGCTTCAGTACTGGCCTGCCGCCACAAGAAAAACACCAGACACCAGACATACCTGTGTCGGTCGTTATGGAAACAGGATATTCCACTGCATTTTAGGGGTGAAAGAACGGGCTGTATTTCATTTCTCGCAGATGGAACCGGCGGAAGTCTCATTTCTCATTGGACTTCGCTCGAAAACGAATTCCTTGCCTAACGACGTGAGCTTAGTTTGCCAAATGTTGCGGTTGATTTTATACCCGTTTCTCTCCTTTCTTCCCCGTTACCAAGGCAGGACGGGGGAAATCCCTTTGAGGTTACCATTACCTTACCTTACCGAAGATCGAAACCCTTAAAACGGCCACTATCTGGAATTCAAGCCAACTTCTAATAAAAATCAAGTAATGCGTTTGGTCGTGACTGCGCAACAAACAAATTTACGAACAGATTAAATACCGGGCGGTCAAGTTTAAAAAGGAACTATTTTTCCCCTATGATTTTAGTGGATAATATTCATTCGTTTTCAAAAATAAAGAATATATGAGTAGATACAAGACATATAAAAGAGGATTTGCCAAGGTGACCTTTAGGCGATTGGACCAATCTCTCTCAATTGGGCCCCGCACTAGAATGCTATATGCAGGGTTGTCGAAATTGAACTTCCCCAACTCAGAGGGCAGTGCAGGGCGTTGTATGGGTCATAATGACATGAAATTTGGGTGACAGACACTCCAGATCATACGCTCGAGATATATCGAAAAAAGTATTTAATACAAGAAGTCGCCGATAGGTGGCGCTGCAGCGCGACAAAACGTTCTACATAATTCTACGTGAATTCCGCGGTTCTCCGCAATCCTTTTTTTTCCGCAAAACATTGTGTTCCTCATTGATTCTTCGAACTTACCGAATAATGCTGTCTTTCAGAAGTGACAATTTTGCGGGTTGTTCTCGGTAGACCTGATCCTTTATGAATCCCCATTATCAGAAGTCGCACGGGGTGAGATCAGACGAGCGAGAGGTCAAGCTGTTGGAAAACGCTTCATTTATGCAATTCGCTTTTCACTTGTGTTACAGCGTCATCTATTGAGGAATTTTTGAACTATTTTTTTAAATCCATAAATATCGAGCGCATGGTCTGGAGTGTTTGTCGTCCAAATTTCATGTCTTTATGATCCATACAACACCCTGCACGACCCTCTGAGTTGGAGAATATTAATTTCGACAACCCTGTATTTCGACTCAGTTCAGTGACGTAAATAAGTCGGGGCAGGCAGGACACGTGCACTTGGTACAATTAACAGAAGGTACAAAAGTGAGTTTAAGAATTTAAGGGAACTCCTCTTTTTTTCTTAATTATCGTATATAAAGAGAAAGATTTGTTATCTTCAAAAAATTCAACCTCCAGATTTTGATGAGTCTCCACATTTTATAACTCCAGGTGCCGGAAGAGAACATTTTTAGAATTAAATTTTATAGGAACCAAGATCGGAAAAGAAAGGCAGAACTTTTCCGAAAACAGTGACATGAGAACCATTGCAATAGGTAGTAAGGAATCTACATGAAAAGATATTTTCTTGCTAATCTTCTAATTTATTGTTTCTCCAGTACATACACTTTGCTATGAAAAGGAAACAGAATATGAAGACAAAAATAAATTATGTATTTCTAGCTGATGCCCGCGACTTCATCCGCTAGTAATACATGATTGGTTAGAAAAAAGTACCTTCCGATCTAATAGTTTTAATGTAAAAAAACTCTTCTTTATAAATATTATAATTAACTATATTCGACAAGGGATCTATATTCCACTAATCACGACAATTTATACATCCATATTTGTAAATTTAGTTAACTTAAAAGATTAAGTTGGAATATCCAACGCTATTGTCTGGACTAAGAGGATTTTGAAAACCAGAATTTGCAAAATAAATAAATAAATAAAATAAAAATATTCCAGTTAATCAGTATGTAGACATAAATTAAATGCAAAAGAAGTAGAAAGAAAATAACAGAAAACAAAGAAGAAATTCTTGCACTTAAGAACAATAAAAGAATTATTAGAAATTGCGTTTGAAAATATTTCCCAAAATTAATTAAAATAAAACAGAAGGTCGCGTGGAAATGAAATTGGTATCATTGGAAAGCTAATTTTTTTAACTTTAAGAAGACGTTAAATAATATCCTCCGAAGTTATTACGGATAAACGTTAAAATTAAAGGTAATTTTTAATTAATTAATGTTCTAATTAAAATTTCGAAAAATCCTTTCTTAATTAGCACGTACTACCCAAGCAGCAACCGCCTGTCAAATTTCAAGTCCCAGTGGTTTGGGAGATTCGGTGATGTGACAGTGAGAGACTTTCTCTCTTATATATATATAAGTTACATAAATAAGATAGACACGAGAACACAGAAGAAAATAATGTAAACGCAGAAAAATGAACAGACATTATCACAGGAGTCAAAAATACGAACAATGCAATGTACAGTTTTGAGGATTGGTTAATCTGTAGTGTATGGTGCTGTCTTACTTTCCGCCATTTTTTCTCTGCGCAACTTCGAGTGGCATCGCCAACTTTTTGTCTCCAAAAGCTGGACGGCTCGAAATAAATTAATCGTTTTGCTGCTTTGCGTTTTCAATGAGCAAGCGAGGCTACAAGGCTCCCGCTAGATGTATAATGGTCATGGAGTGCAATCATCTAAATCTTTATTGAAAAATTTAATCTCATTTCCTTTCGTTCATCAAATATCTTATAACAATTCAATAAAAAGTAATTAGTGATAAAAGGAATGACTAACGACATCCTTGTTTTATCTCGAGAATAATGATAAATTAAAACAAATGGATTTCTTCAGTGAAAATATCAGAGTAATTCAAATTACTTTAAGCGGAGATTCCAAAGAAACAAAATATAGACTGAAATTATAAAATGAATAAAAATACCTTTGATCTAACATTATTTGAATGACAATTTTAAACCAAATTATCTTTAAATGGTATGACACGAAAGACATCTAAAATTCATTTTTCATTCATATGTAAATTTCCGTTCACTTTTCATGATTTAAATTTTTAAAAATATATTTTGGATTCTGCGAAAATGTTCTAAAACTGTTTCTGCAAATTATTTTCCGGTAAAAATTTTGCTGAAATATTTTTCGAAGATATATTTTTACTTCAAGAAATTCTCCTTATTAATATGAATAAAAAGGTTCATTTTGATCTCTGCGAAATTAGAATAACCAACGGAGAAATATCCGAGAATTTATTAAGAAGTAAGCAATTCTTTGAAAACGTCAGAGCTCTTTCTTAGAAACACAAAATTTTAATCTGCAGAAATAGGACAAAACATTATCTTTCGGCGTATTTCTACAGAACATGAAAACATAAATTTAAAAAAAAAACATTTTTCTTTTGTTATGGAAATTCTGGGAAATGTATTGAATATATTTTTCTTGTGTGCTGTGTAACTTATTTTTTTTATAAAACCCAGAAGATATTTTTATATTTTAATAAAACTTGGCAGAATCTAAGAAATAGAGTTATAGTGTTCACATGACTTCGGACATACAGACAGACAGACTTCCCGTTGACGGATTTTGTCCAAAATTTGATAGAAACCTACAAATTATGTTTAAAAACCACATACCAAATTTCATCCCCGTAGCTCTAATAGTTTTTGAGTTATCATGTTCGCAGACAGACAGACAACACACACACACAGACATAATTCCAAAATTGTGTTTTTCGGACTCAGAGAGGTTTAAAACGTGGAGATTGGTCAAAATCTCGAGTTCGAATTTTTTGACGATTACAATACTTTCTCTTTGTATACTTCGTATACGAGAAAGTAAAAATACTAAACAGAAGGTTATATTTCCATTTATTATTTTAATAACATTAATAATCACAATAAAATAGATCTCATTTAAATTAAGCGATTCTCATTATCAAATAATGTCTTTATACAAAAAATGGCGTATTCTGATTTTGCACATTACTATACTACGGAGGCACCGTAAATATACGGATATGTTTTGCTGTCGGATAAGTAAGCAGGAACTCGCTTTCCTTGTGGGCATAGTAATGGTGGTGTGGCTATTAGGGCTCATCTCCGAAGACGTGTCGTATCCCGGTAAAACGGGGGGTCGTCGCATGAGCCGATCGGAATGGAAGCTATTATGCGGGTGGCGCAGTGCCCGATGTTACGTCGTGGCGGTCGGTTTTTCATATAAACCCGGATGATAAGGTAGGGCGGGGTGATTCTTGTGATTATACTTAGGCTGAAGGACAATAAGTTATTCCTGACAAAAGGGTTTGAAGAATGTTCTGTCTTCATTAATAATTGAAAATGGCAGCGTTGATTTCGGAAAGGGGAACAGCTAGACAAATGAAATTCGTTTTCGGTCTTCACAAGGAAATTGTGGATTTTTATTGGATTTTTTTTATTTTTATTAAAATCCATCCACCAGCCCAACCTTGTCCTTGTGAATACGATAATTCATGAACACAATGCATCAGATAGATGAAAATTGGCACATGATTTCTTCATTACAAATGGAGATTTATACCAACTTTTCGATCAGTTATGTCGAAAGTTTGACTGTTTGTCGGTCTACCTGTTGCTGTGAATTTGACCACGATAACTCTAAAACGCAAAGAGTTTGATACATGAAATTTAGTATGTTGTTTTGAGACCAAAATTATGGATGCACGAAAACATTTCGGACTCAATTGGTCAAAGAGAAGATATCCAGAATCCATGTTCGATTCTCTTCAGTGTTCTACGAAGCCTTATTGAAAACGCAACCAAATTGTCTCTGTTATATCAAAATGTCGTATGTAAAATAAACACTTATACCGCATACGACATTTTGTTGTAACAGCTGGAAGTTTGACTGTTTGTCGGTCTATCACTTCCTGTGAATTTGAACACGATAACTAAAACGCAAAGGACTTGATAAATTAAATTTCTTATGTTGTTTTGAGGCCAAAATTGTGGATGGACGCCAAATTTCGAACTCAATTGATGAAAGGGAAGATAACCAGAATCTGTATTTAATTCTCGTCACTGTTCTACGAAGCTTTACACAAAACGGACCAAATTGTTTCTGTTACATCAAAATGTCGTATGTAAAAAACTACACTGCCACCGCGTAAGACATTTTCTTGCAACAACTGGAACCACAATCAACCTGCGGCATTTTGTGACAACATACAACAATCACATATGAAATACAACAATATAAGAACAGATATGTTTTTCTATCAACAACACGATTTGCCAAATTTTGAATACGATATTTTGATACAACAGCGACGATGCTGTGTAATTATACAAGAAAATCGAAGAAAAATCACTCCCACAGGTTATTATTTTTGTCAAACCCCAGCAACCTTCGTTTTCATCCATATCATTTAAATTTGAAATCAGGATAATAATCATTGCATGCATATACCTCGGTATCACCATCAGGAAAAAAATATCGTCTGACATCACCTGTTGCGTCGTCGCTGACTCAGCACACACACTATGCGGGAGTAATTAGTGGAACAAACTTCCTTTTCCGATAAAGAGACCTAACTTATCGTTTTTCTTTCGGTGCAGAAGGGAATGACCTCAGTGGTGTCAACAAAGCACGCCGAGCACTTAGCGGACCATTATACGGACCGATCGATTATGGACACAACATCTTTTATCTACTCGTAGACTGTTTAGTCTCTCAAACATTACATGGCGTGACTATTCATTTCGCAACATTGATGTATTTATATTTAACCCCTCAAGAGTCTCATTTTCTTTGTTATCTAATAAGATGACCCCTCCCGTTTTGGAAAGGGGCTGTCGTTTTCATTTTTCAATGTCCCTGTCTTTCAGTTCGAATGGAATCCAATGTCCTTGCTTTTGAACTATCCCCATTGCATGTCCATGTTACAAAATGCATGTTCGAGTAAAATTTATTGCAATAACCAATTCCAATAGTGTTTGGTAAATATCTTCACCAAGTTATGCTTTAGGTATGATGAGTTTAAAAGCTAAAACTGGCTTTTATTGTTCTTTCGTTATGATATGGTTATTTGAGGGTTGTAAACAAAGCAATGTCAATTAACAAAGTAATGGCAGTTTTATTTTCTTTCGTATGTAATAAGATGACCCCTTCTGTTTTGGAATGAGGCTATCGTTTTCATTCCTCCTTTATTACTTCTTTTTACAAGAAAGTAAAAAGGAGTAATAAAGGAGTTCAATTTATGCAGTAGCTGTCGCTTAATGTGATCACTTCGGGACTTAAGAATTTTGATAACATTAACCTATTGATAACAATAACCAAATTGGGTAAAATCGACTATATTTTTATCACCTCAAGGGGGAAAGGAAAAAAAAAACACTTACTTCAGGGCTATCTATAATTTATTTCAAAAATAACAACAACAAATTCATTAATTGTTGCTTGTTGACAATTATTCCTTAACAGTCCACTTATAAACTCTTCGAACGGTGCTGCAGACCTGTTTCAAAATATGAAGTGTTTGCCACATTTCGGCTTTCGATGGAGGGTTTTCTTCAGCACATTCGTCCCTATCGGAATTATCAACGTTTATTGCTTGGTCTTGCTCACAAACAGCTTGGCAAAATTCCAAGTCTGTCAGTGTGGCAGCTACTGGAATGTCCACGTCAATAGACATCCACTTTCTCTTTATCTTACATTCAGGGGGCTCAATAATAATTGAAAGTTTTTAATCTAACGTTTCACAGGAACCTCCGTGGGCGAAGCAGTTTCTGATCGTGTCAGCCGATATCCGATTCCAGGAACTTGTTAAAAATTCTTGGCATGCTGTGTGCTGACAATGGGATAAAATGACCACCCAGATATTTCATTACATGTGAAGCAAGAAATTCCACGAACGTCAATGGTTAACGCTGGTTGAAAATGAGGGATCTGTCAACTCTTAACTTCAAAACTGATAACATGAAAAACGATGCAGTGATCACACTAAACGAATAATTTTATGTACATTTGAATACGTTGGTTCCGGACCAGAGGATCTGATAATATAAAGCGAATGATAACATTAACCGCGATCACAATAAGCGACGTTCACTGCATATGTCAATTTTTTTTGGAAATCATAATTTGTAGTATGAACACATTTTCCTATTACTATAAAATTAAAAAATGAAAATCTACAATCAATATCCTAATTAACTTTGCATAAAAATCAAGTAATTCTGAACTGTGTTTTACACAATTAAGCAATTTTCTGCCTGCCTTAATCCATAATCAAAGACAAATGAAGTTGACAGTACATAGAAAACTAAGAGAGACCGTTTCACTTTTGAATGAGGAACTAAACAATTTATAATTCTGGAAAGAACTCCACAAATCCACCAACATTCGATTTAAATATGATGTTTTATTACATAGAGTAGCTATTATTGGTGTTTAAAGCTAAATTAACCAATGTTAATTAATTTCAAGTACATTAGGAACATACTCGGAACTATTTTACTGTGCGTAGTAATACATAGTGAAGTTTTTCCCATACTGTCAACTTAAGTTATCTACGACTAACGTAAATGCTCATTATATGCATAGTATTTAAATTTTATGGGAAAAAAAAGCAGAAAAAGTTTTTTAAAAAAATTTACACCCATAAAGAATATACACAGACATTTTGTTGAAAAAATATAATTGATTATTTTAAATTAATCAAACTATTCTCAAAACAAAATTCCTTTTATTATCGAATTGTGCAAATTATTTTCCTCGAATATTGCTTGGATTTAATATTATTTGAAATGAAATCAAAGTACAAAGAGACGGCATTTTATTTTTCGTCTCATTTACTTTACAATTTACTTTAATTTAAATGTTTTGAAAATTAAATCGAATTTATAAACCTGAAAGGACTAAACAGGAAGTAAGAAAATGAAAGTTTGTCAATGGATTCCCCTTTTAAGAGGCTTCTTTCATTATAGAATCGCAATTTGCCATTAAACTCTATTCACAATTCAAAACAACTTGATTATAGAACCGAAGTTTCGTTTATTTCTTTTTCTTCCAAGAAGTTCTCTTAAACTAATTTAAGTTTTCCTCTCAGATCAGAAAAGTGCCATGTTATTCTAAAATAGAATAATTAGTAAAATGCTACTAGCATTCGAAAAATTTAGAAGGCATCTGTTGGAAAGAAAAGGAACAAGAAATGTGTCTCAGAAGAAAGCTATAAAAAACTGCATTTCTTTTGAACATTTTGTAACTTTTATCATAATGAGCTATGAAATGCTTTTATACTCAAAAAGTAATGAGAGTTCATTATAAACATGCATGAGCAAGACATCCTCGCAATTTTTTCCTGAAATTCTCATGACTTTTAAGGTTATCTGCCAACCCAATCCACATTTCATTTTTACTTTCACGTATTTGAAATATGCAAAAGGAAAGTATTGTAATCGTCAAAACATTCGACCGCGAGGTTCTGATGACTCTCCACATATTAGCTCCAAAAAGTTGACTTTTTGAATATTGTTATAAAGTTGTAAAGTTGTTTTCCTGACATGCTAATCTTGCGGCAAGAAAAAGAGTTTTACAGAGGTTTTACCGAAAGCCAAGCCGATGAAATCCGACCTTGGCGACCCTTCGAGAAAACGAAGCTTAGAGAAAATGCGGAAATATTGTGAGCCTTCGAGAGACTTCCATGTGACGTCATATCCTGTCGGAAAAAGTATAAATACCAAGTTACATTAAGCGGGATATTCACCGCTGTTCAATGTCGATATTTTTGGAACACGGAAAGGGAAAACCTTTCGTCAGTGTGAAGAACCTATGAAAATTGGCGTAAATGGATTAGATGCTTGGAATTCCGAATAGTTTGAAGCCTGATTGGAATGGCCGGATGGCCGTTTGAGGACCTCACTGTGATGGTAGCGGGAAAACAAAGGTTCTGCCTAGATTGGTGCCCCGCGACGGGACTAGATCAAGCTGAAAGTCAAATCGAAAATCCGCCGTGTGGGTGGGAGTGACTCTGAGACTTTTAACCTTCTCAAACAAGGTGTATCCAAACAAACTTTGGAGCCCCCGTGAATGACGTGCCTAGTCTTTCGACTTGAGTGGGTGGAAAAAACCGGTCTTGGGACAAATGGCATAGCCTAGCCTTCTCGTGAATGCCCAGCTTTAAGCATTGAGTCAGTTAGAGTTTCGTCAGCAGTGTAATCTGGTGAACTGATAGACATTGGGCGCTGTTGAAAGTGCTGTGACTGATATTTATTAGTGATCTGCTCCCTGTTTCAGTTATTAATTTATAAAAGTGCTGCTTAGTTTTGCTTCCTGTGCTTCGTTTTGTTTCCCTGGAATATTCATAAAAATAGAGTAATTTATTTTTTTATTATCCTGCTTGTTGGACTGCGTTCACATACACACACCAGACGACTTTATGTCTGTCTGTCGTCTGCTTATGTGTGTGTCTGAGTCTACTATTATTCAAAATCGCAAAGAGCTAGAGTAAAACAATTGGCATATGGTTTAGTCATCAGAAATTTAGATTTGTATTAAATATTGGTCCACATCTGTCAACTGGTCGACTGTGTATATGAACGTGATAACATGTAAACGCATCAAGCTAGATGAATAAATTTTAGTATGCGATATTAACACCAAATTTGTAAATCTATATTAAATTTTGTAACCAGTCGGATAAAGAGTTCAAAATCCTTACTCGATTTCTTTCACTATGCCACGAAACTAAACAAACAACGCAGGGTATCCGAACACGTTGAAAAATCGATTTTCGACCAAAATTCCATTTTTTTATTTTTGATGTTTTGGATAGTCAATTCGTTGACCTTTCTAAAACATATTTACTTTTGTCGGTACGTTAATTAGAAGAGGAGATATTAATTGTTTTATAACAAACCGAAAACCGGAAATGGGCGTTTAAATAACCGAAAGTTGTCATTGAAGGGACAGAAACCTGTCAAAAATTCTTTTAAACTGCAATTTTTCAACTTAATATGATGTTCGTATATTTTTAGGAATGTTTTTAAAGTTTAGATACTTAATTTAAGCGTGTGGCAAAACTAAAATTTGATTTTTCTCGAAACTAGACTTTATGCATAATTTTCACACTTCAAACATGATAACTCAAGATATGATCATTCGATTGTTCTGAAATTTTGTGAACGCTTTCTTCAAATGTTTCTCTAGTGAATGTACTAGAATAATGTATATTGTAACAATATTTTTTTTAATTATGTTCTTTTATTTGAAAAATGACATAAAAAATTTGCTGAAAATCTTATAACGATTGTTCGATTAGCTCTAAAATTTTTATTTCTCCAAAGAATGTTAAGATTCTAGTACAAGCACTAGTCCATAGTATGTAGTTTATTTTAGCAATAGTTTTATTTGAATTATTACAAAAGTGTGACCTATAGCATGTTTGAAGTTTTTGAAAATTTCCTCTAAAAAACGGCACAAGTTTAGGGTTTTTGAAAATTCATAGTAATTTATGCTCAAAAATAATACTCTATTATTAATCTTTATAAAGTTCAAATCTAAAAAACATATTATGGTGTTTCTATAAAACAATTTTTAAAAAAATTGCTCCGAACGTGTTCGGATACCTTAATTGTGGAGGCGTACGAGAAAATAGAGGGAAGAACATTTTCTCTGGTTTTAGAGGAATTTATTGATGCCAAGTGATAACATTGTTGGATAACGCCTAGATGCAATTGTTTTGTCGATACATTATAATTGACATCTTTATGCAGGGTAGAGGAAGGAGGAAATTTATGACTAAATTAGACAATTCAATGGTCGTCTCGAGGAAAAACGTCCAATTAACGCGCAGTGCTAAATCAACGCGGCCGCTGATTGGTTTAAAATTATGAAATTCAAAGCTTCATAACTCTGTCACTTTTGGTCGCAGAAGAGTGGGACTTTTTTAGTTTAAAATGTTAGTGTTTTAAGAATATTTTACTAAATTGTGCTGTATTGAATATTTTCAAGAATCTATATTATAAAAGCCGTCCGAAATCGTTAACGCTTCAGAAATGTCGGTAACGTGCCGAAAGATATTCTTTCCAGAGGCAACAAAAACTTAGACAGCTTTTTTTAATTTATGCTGATTCATCCACACGGGGATAGTTGTGATTTAATAGCAATACCAAAATTAATTTATTTCTTCATTTTCAGTGGATTTTTTATGGGAGTTGAAAGTTTCCTTTTTCTCTGTTATGCCGAACTCGGTTAATATTAAAAAGAAGTTATACTAGAATTGCATTAACAAATCAGAATCAGTAGTCTATCTTAAATAGCAATTTGAACACGACATTATTAAACTTTGATGAATATGCATGTAAATATTTTAAAATAAATAAAAGTAAACGTTTCCTTTCTATAAATTCCATATTTTATATAATGAAACCACTAATTTGACTTTCAAATAAAGAGAAGTTTTTCAAAAATAGATATGCAACCTACATGTAAGAGGCGAGTTCCTTAAATTCCTTCCCCACAAATATTACAAATCCCTCCTTCAACTTATCTTAAGGGTTATTTTTGACAAGAGGAAAATGTCATAAAAAATTGTCCTTATTCAAAAAATTTCCATCCCTGGAGAGCTGAGGCAGCCATAATTCTTTTTTAGCTCCAATTTCAGATTGTAAGGGGATTTCACACGTAAAACTCAAATATTTCACTGTTTGATTAGAAAATTTATATTACATGCGTGCTGGCGTCATTTTTATTGCCTGGATCTCAACACGTAAAGCAGTATCGGCAAAGATGAAAGAAGCTTATTCAATAAAAGTAGACTCAAATTTCAATATGTGTCTTTATTTTAGAACTGAGAATTTGATATTGACTGGATGTGAAAGAGAATAAGAAATATTTTATAATTTAAAATACAAGAAGATAAAATTTTATACAAGACAAGTTACGACTTTAAATATTTTCAGTTTTAATTAAATTTTATTACAATTATTCTTCCAATTATTTAACCTGACTAATCCTGGTATTGAAATATCATTCTGATGATCCATCACTGGAAAAGTACCAACTCCTTTCTAAGATTAATCCGTATTAATAGCATTTGTTTTTATGCATGAAGTATCTTATGAACTCAAGAACTTATCAAGGACAATTTTTATTTTTTAAATACTTCAAACATCAACTTCGTGCAAATTTTACTTTTTAAACGTTTTATTAATAAATTGTTCATCGTTTTCAACCTTCAAGAAAAGTTGTCAAATGCGACATGTCCGTTTAAGTTCTTTACTACAACAAATATTTTTAAAGGTGAAAAATTTTGCCGATGTTCCTTGGGGTGCATAATCTTTTCTTTTGGTTCGACACCACTCATACGCCGAATTGATTCCACATATCGTCATTCAAAGTTCAAAAGGTTCGTATATCAAAAATTCCCTTTGTTTGATATCCAGTAGTCGGCACTCCTACATATCGCCAAAGGATGCCAATTCGCCAAATGCCGAAAAGCAAGATGGCTGCTAAGGTAAACAATGCATTGAAACGCCATTGAATTGCTACGGCATCTTATCTTTAATAATAATAAAGGAGAATGTCTGTGTCTGTCCGTCTGTGTTTTGGCGCTCTACAGGACAGAACGCTACGAAATATGGCACGAACATACCTTGGAGGGTGGGAATGTGCACCTCGGAGCCGTTTTTCTGAAATTTTAATTATAATTTTAATTAATTAAAAATTAAGCTAAATTTTGGCGTTTTTCCTCAATAACATCCGAACATATAACAGCTCAAAAATTATTTTTATACCATCTAAAAATTTTAAAAATTATTTTTTCAATGATATCAATTAACTTGTACGATTTTTTAAAATTTTAATAAATTTTTAAAAATATTTTTGGCATAATTTACAACAGTACTTTACATTCTTGCAACGCAATTCAAAGCGTTTTCATTGGTTAAACAAATATTCATGTGCGTGTTTCTCTTCCATTGTTGGAAGCTAAAGCGATATCTGAATATTTAATGCTATGTTTTAATAAGAATATTTTCATCCAGCTAACACGCTGCTGGACGTCAACTGTCCCGCGTCATTTTAATGATGAAATCAAATACATATTTTGAAAGAGAAATAAGAGAGTGAAGTTGATGCCGACAGCGCGCTGTTAGATGTTACATGACACAGACAGTTACTTGACACCATTAGGGATGTTCATGAACAGGTGCGAGGCTACTTATGACCACTGTACACCCCCAAACTCTGAGCCAGGAGTGCGAGGCTACTTATGACCACTGTACACCCCCACACTCTGAGCCAGGAGTGCGAGGCTACTTATGACCACTGTACACCCCTGAACTCTGAGCCAGGAGTGCGAGGCTACTGTAAGAACATGGGTTAAATGTCAATCACAAATGAAATTTAAAATTAATTTGTGAAGAATATCAGATTATACATAAAAGATTTAATTGAAATTATATTCCTGGCGGACAAGCTGGTCGCCGAAGGCGGCTAGTTAATAATAATATCTTATGTGTTTTTGTCTCTTTGCGTGTATGTTTATGTTGGACAGACTGCTAGATTTAGAGATACCAAATTCGCCACAAATATATTTTGAAGGGTAAGAATGTGCTGTTCGGAGCGATTTTTTTCGAAATTTTCATTAGAATTTTATTTAATTAAAATTGAACGAAATTTTGGTGTTTTTCGTTGATAAATTTCAGACATATTATCACACAAAAATGATTTTTTTAAGATCTTAAAATTCAAAAAATTGTCTTTTTAATAATGTCAAACTTTATACTTTTCATCGTTGCAATAGAATTCAAACTCTTTCAACCTTTAATCCGTTTTCGTTGTTTTCACAAAAATACTTATTTGCGTATTTCTCTTCCATTGTTGAAAGCTAATGTAACATGCTTCTGGATTTTGCTTTTTTCTATTTCATCACTTTTTCTGTGAAATATGTAAACAAAGCCCTCTAAAATAATAAGTATATGAGGAAATATATCCAGTAAGTTCAAAGGTAATGTTTGCTAATCTTTAACTATGGTTATTGGTATGTTTTGATTCGGTTAACATGCTGCTGGACCTAAATTGTGCCGTGCAATTATGCCTAAAAATATATTTTTAAATTTAAAATTAGTCAAAAAAATTTTACAGCATTTTAATTGATATCATAGTAAAGATAATTTTTTGAATTTTCAGATGGTGTGAAAATGACTTTTGTTCTGTAATATTTTTGGAAGTTATTAAGGAAAAACGACAGCATTTCGATTAACTTTTAATTAATTAGAATTCGAATTAAAATTTCAAAAAAAGGGCTCCGACGTTAACACTCCCATCTTCCAAAGTATACTTGTGCCAAATTTCGTAGCTGTAAATCCAGCGGTGTGACCTATAGAGCGCGAACACACACACATTCTCTTTTATTTTTAACTAGCAGTACGCGCACGGCGTTGTCCGTGGAATGAGGACTTCAACAAAATTTTAAAAAAGTCCCACATACAATTACATAAATGAAAGTTTTGAAAACGAAATCAAAACAGAAATATATATACTATTGAGTTTGTCTGTTTCTTTTTCCTCTCGTCAGTGATATTCGAATTGCAGGAAAACAGTGCCGAGTACCGTTAATCCAAAACAATGTTAAAAAATTACAATGTGAAATTCATTACACCGCAAGCAAAGTATGAAAGACAAAGAAATAAGACACGCTTGGAAATAATAATCGAAGTCATCGAGTAAATAAATCATCTCCTCGCAGAACGCGAAAGTAATGATGTCATGTGCCGCGAGGTAGGTCACGTACCAGCCAATGAAATTGCAACAATGCATTCTGGGAATGCTCCGGAGAATTTCTTGTTGGGAAAGGTCGCTTGCAAAAAAAACTGTTTGAACTTATCAGGGAAATTTAATTAAAAAAAAACGGGAAATGGTATTTTAATGGTTCTTGTTTTAAATCTGACAGAAAAGTTTCAGTTATAAGCTGAAAAAAAATGAAAATGATAGCGTTATTAGAAAGACGGATGCTAGAATTTAACCAAATCGAATGGAAAATTAACATAAAAGTGACTATTTTTCAATGTTTTTTCAAAGTTCAGTATATTATGTTAGACGTACAAAACAAACTTCATTAGAACGGAAATCGTTTGTTCTGTTCGATGGCATATCTATAATTTTCGTTCAATCTGAAACCATGCTATTGAGAAATTAGTGCGAAAAATAACCCAAAACAACACAAAACATTAAATAAAAAATTTCTAGATTAAATTTTAAAATTCCGGCTTCGAGGTGCATTGAGTCAACATTACGACTACCTGTGTGCCAAATTTCAGGGACGTGAGTGCAATAGATTCGTCTGGACATCGCTCGCACGCACAGACATTGCCTTTCATAATTATAGATAGAGATCAAAACTTTATAATTGTTTGAAACTCTATGAAACTCAAGTATAATATTGAATTTTTTTTTAAAAAAATAACTCATAGCTTCCTAAGCGTTTCGAATGTAAAAAAAAAAATTGGTATCTTTAATAATATTTAATATTATCTCTAAGTTGAGTCATAATCATAAGAAACTGATATAATTTACTTTATAGACTGCATCAATATTATCTTGCGTTTCCTTATTGTTCCTGAAAATGCATCCCCTATTTGGATAGAAATTTAATTAAGAAAATTGCTTCATGATTATCTTGGTAAATAAATCGGATTATTCCACCAAAATGTGCTGATGATTCTCAAGATTCACTGATTGCTCTTAAGCAGGATTATAATATTACGAAAACCTATTGGAAAATTTCACGTCATTGGTACAACGGTTAATTAAAAGTAAACAAGCGAGTTATTAAGAAATTCCCCATTGATAATAGTTTTTAATTTCTTGACTGTCGCTGGCATACATTTCTAGAAGTTCTTTATTGATTTTGGAGTGTTCCTTCTGCTGAAAGTAAACGGCAGCACCTGATGAAAGTATCTCTTCTTGTGCTAATCATACGCCAAATCTGAACAATAGCTTCCCGTCCTTCTTTCAGAGGGTTAGATAATCATTAACATACCTTTTATAATTACGTTCAGAAGACGCGACACATGCTGAAACGTCTAAATATCAGCAATCAGTGAAATACAAACTCGTCTTCATATTCTTATTAATTCATTCAAAAACAATTTAAATAACTCCCAGAAAGAAATGAAGCAAAAAGAACGAATTTATTTTCGCAGTATGAAGTTGTGATTACCGTACCATTCAATAAATATTTGAATAAAAGCCGCCATTTGACATCAAATTAAATAAAAACCTCCCTTAATATTCAAAAAAGGTACACTAGAGCCCCGGTAATCCGGACTAGATGGAACCGCACCCTGTCCGGATCACTGAATGTCCAGATTAAACGGAATTTGCCTTAAAATACGCGCAATACAAGTTTTGGTTGGGTAAAACTATAAAAAATCGATGTTTTTTCCATAAAATACATACAATTTTTCCTACAGGTTAATTGTAGTTTTAGTACTACTGTATACCTAGTCCTAAGTTTTTAATCTACGATCTGATGTAGGATTAACAAGACAAAATAACTTTGTACATAATTCTAATATATACTATGTACATAAATAATTTTAAAAAATTCCCGTCCGGATTAGCAGTACACTACTGTACGTAAAAACCGATCAAAAGTAGTCACGGGTAAATTTAGTGAAATGTAAAATTTAATATTTCTTTAAAACGAATAGTCCTAAATGCTCCATAAATACACCCGGAAGAGCAATTTTCTAAGATATTTATGGACTTCAAAATAATTTTCGAACGATGTATTATAGCTGACATTTTGTCAGATCGTGTTTAAGCATAATTTGGAAAGAAATGCTTCAAGTTTAAGCTGAAATGTTGCTAAGCCTAATTACTCGCATGTTCAACCAGCCGAAATCCAGAGAATAATTTTCCATAGAATCACAGATTTAATGGTGACGCTCTTGAAACCATAATTGCTTAATTATTTATCAATTAATAATTATTTATCAATAAATTATTTATCAATTAATAATTATTTATCAATAAATTATGTATCAATTAATAATTATTTATCAATAAATTATTTATCAATTAATAATTATTTATCAATAAATTATGTATCAATTAATAATTATTTATCAATAAAGTATTTATCAATTAATAATTATTTCTCAAAAAATTATTTATCAATTAATAATTATTTATCAATAAATTATTTATAAATTAATAATTATTTATCAATAAATTATTTATCAGTTAATAATTATTTATCAATAAATTATTTATCAATTTATAATTATTTATCTGTCCCACATTTGCACATTCATATATAAAATAATTTTTACAGTATGTGTTGTTTAAACCTTGCTTGTAAAGTTAAAATAACTGATTCAGATAAATTTACCTGAAACAATCTGATCCTGCAAATTTATTAAAACTCTAACGTCAACAAGTTTTATTATATTCTTTGTATGTATTCACTTTGATTATAATCCTCTTTAATTGTCATCTGCTTTAAACAGGTTTGATATTTTGGAGTTTTCAAAGACTTATTTAAAAAAAGTGACCTTTTTCGCTCATTCATTTTGTCTTATGAAACAAATGATTGTATAGAAAGCGTGGCAAAGTTGAAAAGAAAATTCGCAGCATAAAGAAAAGTAACTGAATTTCTTGTTGAGTGCCATGATAAAAACGGCTGAAAACTGTTTAATCTAATAATTAACAACTTTGCTGCCAAAAGTTCATTATAACGAGTTTTAATGTAAGGCGCGTTATTAAAATAATCGAAAAGAATTAATTGAAATCACAATCGAAAGGGATTTTATGAAATTTTCTGAAGAAATAAAAAAACACTTTTCAAATATTATAATTAGGCGTATATAAAATATTTAAGTAATATACTACATATTCTTAAAAAGTGAACTTTTCATGAAAATTAATTCGAGAATATCCAATGATATTCTCTGTTCTGCCAAATCGTAATGTTCAAGGTAAAGTGATGAAAATAAATCGCGGAAAAATTACAATTTATCGGTTAACAACTTTGCCGCCAAATAATAAATGACTCTAACGAATTTGAATATATGTCGCACTATTAAATAATCAAAAAGAACAAATCAAAATCACAATCGAAAAGAATTTTATGGAATTTTCTGAAGAAATAATAAAAATTGTGTTATTTTAGCAAAATAATCAAATATTATAATAAGACATAGATAAAGTCTTAAATAACATAGTACATAACCTTAACAAGAGAACATTTCCATAAAAATCAATTCAAGAACACCCAATGAAATTTTTTCTCTGCCAAATCGCGATGTTCAAGGTTAAACAATGAAAATAAGTCGCTGAAAAAAATCATGAGAAAGGTAATGACTTTTCTATATCAATGCAACAAATGATAACAACAATAACAAATATAGAATTTTCTAAAGAAACAATAAAATTTATGCTGCTTTAGAAAGCTTTTCAAATATTGCAACAATTCATAGATAATATCTTTAAGTAACATATTACACAACCTTAACAAGCGAACATTTCCATAAAAAATTAATTCAAGAAGATGCAAGGAAATTTTTTCCTCTGCCAAATCGTTATATTCAAGGTTAAACGATGCAAATAAATCGCTGAAAAAAATTATAAAAAATGGTAATGACTTTTCTATTTGCTGGAAAAATGATAACAACAAAATGGAGTCCCAATTACTTATGCATGATCTTCCAAACAGTAGCCGTCAAATTATGCATTTAGAGTCAAGAAACCAACGCCTGCCAGCGTTTAAGTTCTTCGCTTTTTTTGATTTGACTCATTATCCTCGAAGATTAATGGCTAACACGAGATAAAGAATTGAGTGGGTAATGTATATTAAATAAGATGGAGTTCATTCCATGTCGATATCATCGGATTTGTCACCTGCGATAACTATAGAAAGCGAATTTTCTAGGAACTCAGTGAGGGTTGTGGTTTCATTTCCTTTATCCAAGAAATATGATTTCTGATGTTTCTAAAGATAGTCTTTGCTGTAGTAGAATATAAATCGCGTTGTAAAGAACGAAATCATATTTCATGATTAAGACTAGTTTTTGGAACATATTTTTTTTTTCCTTTTTTATAATTTTTTCGTTTTTGAATTTTAAATTGAAAAGCTGTTGTGTAGAATTCAGTTGCAGATTAAATTCTTATCAACAAAAAAATTCGATGTCGAGAAAAAATAAAATCTCAAGACAACTTTTTTGGAACACGTCTCCTCCTTTTATTCATTACTTTTCTTGTGTACTAATTTACGAAATATTTACGAATTTACTTTCGAATGAAAAAGTTTTCTGCATCGAAAAGTGAAAGAAATGTCCAGAAATTCGATCTCTGGAAAAGGATGAGGTTGCATTTCAATATCCAGTCAACTTTTTGGAACACATTTCTTCCTTTTCACTTTATCGTACACGAATTTTACACACAAAAAGTATCATATTAATTCAAAAAGATTAAGATGAGATTTTGAGAAACATTTGAGCAATTATATCTGCGTATAAAAAACGCAACCAGCTAGATGGATGAAATTTGGCTTAGTTTAGTGTAGTTATATTAACGTACCGTTTTGAAGGAACACAAGGGCTATTTTGGGACGGAACTCGCAATTTTGAACAGCGGGCAGGTGACGAGTATGACACTTGAGCTGGCACCCCTTCTCCAAACTTCCGCACCACACCAGTGGGAGGACGTTTTCCCCCATGTATGATTTAGCGTGCAACAGGCCCACATGCACGGCGGATCTCCAGTGGAATCGGGTTTCGATCCTGGAACCCTCCGCCACCGAAGCCCGGACCTTACCACTAGGCCACTGGTGTCCCACCCATTGGTTTCATTTTAAATCGATGTAATTTCTTAACAAATAATACAAAAAAAAATTTAAAGTCAATTCCTGCTTAGGTGATTAGAGATATAACGAAAAACGTACTGCGCATGCGCAAAGATATGGCTAAA
>BGPR01020055.1:0-28357 GCA_013235015.1 Araneus ventricosus
GTTTGAAGGACACTGATTGATTTAGAAATAAAACGGTTCGTCTTTACGTGCTTAATAATTTGGATATATCAAAGAACGTAAGAGTTCGCCCTCCTCTTAATGTGTAGATTTTTGTATGTCGTGACCGTACAGTTCGTGTGCAGTTTTATTACTAAACGTACGGACACTT
This sequence comes from Araneus ventricosus, assembly GCA_013235015.1. Classification (NCBI taxonomy): domain Eukaryota; kingdom Metazoa; phylum Arthropoda; class Arachnida; order Araneae; family Araneidae; genus Araneus; species Araneus ventricosus. The sequence goes on from BGPR01020055.1 coordinate 170, forward strand.
CGCCAACTGTTCAGTTAACTGGGTACGTTTAGTGTTAAAAAGTTGTAACTTTCCAAATGTGTGTGTGACAAAAAATATAAGTGAAAAGTATCTTAAATCTATATGTATCTTGTCCCCGTCCCCTTTTAGAAATTTATCTTAATAAATTTATTTTAAAAATTGCTTATTTTTCAAAATCGTCGGTGACCCATGTCTGTACTAGAATAAAAGCTTATAAACTTTTTTTTATTTAGTTATATTAACGTCCCTCTTTGAAACAACATTCTAAGTCTGTTTTCGGACGGACCTCGTCATTAGTCGTCAGATTGTCGGTCTCGTCACCTGAGCAGAAACATTCCTCTCCATACTTCACCGGTCCTTCAAAAGGGCTTACACCCTTCCGGGTAGGCTGGGCCGGTGAGGGTGCTTCATTCCTCTCCATACTTCACCGGTCCTTCAAAAGGGCTTACACCCCTCCGGGTAGGCTGGCCGTTGTGGGTGCTTCATTCCTCTCCATACTGAAACGCTACTCAGTTGCACTCACTCGACTACCTCGATGACAGATTTAACTCCTTAACCGTCGCTTCCATCATATTGACGTGCATCGAATTGTCGCATTTTTAGGCTTATAAACTAAAATATAATCATTAATTAGCTTTATTATTTGATACAAAAATTACGTAGAATCCATAAGCATCTCAAATATTCTATGCCTTCTGAGATGAATGAAAACGACAGCCCCTTTCCAAAACAAGTGGGGTCATCATAGCAAAAAAAAAAAAAAATGCGGGATTTAAGGTTTCAACCTATACCAGACGCATACATTCTGCAGATTTTTTAGTGGGATCTTGAAATCTTCAAATCCTGAAGCTAAAATCACCAAACAACTGTGGGCCTTAAACTTTCTGTGGTCTTCAGACATAGATTTTAGTAACAAAAGAACATAATTAATTTTTCTTCTAGTGAAGCCATGGGTCAGTAGTGAATAAGAAACTTTTAAGTTAGATTTCAAAGAACTAAGACAATATACACCCACAATCATACAGAATTCGTTCTGTTTTGCATATAGTTATAAAGTTATAAAATTTCTAATTGCATGTGATTGTTATGGACACCCTTTATATTCACTTGAAGTTAAATTAACATGCATTCTACTGAAGCAGCCTTTGTTTAACAACAAAAATGAATTTGCATTTTTAAAAAATGGAAATTTTTTCAATTTTGTCAAAATTGCTTTTATAAAGCCTTGTAACAAATATGCAAGTTGTTTATTAGTGAAATTCACTCATTCAAAGAAACCAGTTGCAAAAATCAATAGTTCGATGAAATTAGAATTATCATTCATATTCAATGCGTTCTTTTCAAAAACCACAGTTTCAGATTTTTAAAAAAAATACTGTTCAATCGAAATAACATTGCCATTTCATATACAAATACTTCTTTCGAGATTCGTACCGTGGATCTTCTGCAGTAGTGCAGGAGTTTAAGTTGATGTTTCATGCATCTTATTGTTTCTCATTTTAACAATTTCGTAGCAAAATAAGCATCTTGCAAGAATTTTGCACTTTTTCCATTCAGGGTTCCCAAATGCTATTCAGAAATGTTAGACGTCAATGATATTGATAATCAATCACTATCGTCTATAATGTTTTTGATGTAATATTCTGTTGTATAGTACATTACTGATAGTAAATATAAACATTCCTCGTCACGATTTTTATTGCTTTTTTTGTCCATTTCCTGGCCATGGTCTCATGAAATTGCTTTGATAATGCTATGTCAGTCAACCAGCTAGTATTGCTACGGACATTCAAGAATAGGTAGAATCTAATTATATAGACATTAACAAATTTAAATTGAATTTTTATAGAAACTTTACTTCCGATAAAATAATGGCAGAAAGTCATTTTTCTATGTTTGACTAACGTAATTTCTCTTCGAAATGAACGATTTAAATACGGAATGAAATAAAGGCGACGATTAGGCTATAGTGAATTTACTCAAATATGTGTCTGTGCCGATTCGAAATTGAAAAGTAGTGTTCATGCGTTAAAACTGTTCAACAATGCTCATTCCATTAGTCATAAAAAGTAATATGCTAGCCAGTAAATTTGTACTATGAAAGACAACGAGCATGAACACCAGATTGAATATATTCATATTTGTGGCATAAATATGAAGTAGTGTCATTGGTTGAAGGGCAATGAACTTCAACCAGTACAACTCACATGGTTTGACTTGATGTAATACATTGTCATCGTCCATATTACTCTAACTATTAAGCTCCATTTAAATACTACGGGAATCAAATTTATAAGCAATCACTTCAAACAGTATTTATTTCTAGCTAACAGTTCAAATTACCGTATAAAATGATCGGTGCATAATGGTTTTACCATATCTGAGTGTACTTTTAAATCGACATTTCCTCATTAAGGCCCTGATTACACTGGAAGAATAGCTGGACGTAATAGGTCACGTGATCACCAACAAAGTCTCGTCACCAGTCGACTGTCTGACATCAAGAACCGTGTGCAGAAGGGAAAAAAGACGACTGTAAGTTGTTGTCCAGTCCGCGCTGCCCCTGTTCCTTGTCTCTTAGATCAAGATCTGCGCATGCGTGTGTTTTGACTTGAGATAATCAACTGGGGACGAGAATTTTTTGACGTCTCTTGCCTCCTACTGCGGCCAGCAATTGTCCCAGTGTAAAGAGGTTGGTTCTAAGTATACGTTCTTCACACTGTTAGAGAATTATTTTGAACTTTCCGCAGAAGACTTCTCGACGGGAAACCCTAAGATCCTCTGCTTCTCTTCCTATGTGTTTTTTTCCTCTCCCTGTCTAGCACTCTGGAACTGAAGCGCCGCAGCGTGGACGTGGCGAGTCCGTACTCGACCTTCTGCAGCGTGAGTCGCAGTCGCACCACCCCCAACATGCAGAACGGCAGCGGCACCGACCACGACTCCTCGGGCGACTCGGGTCTGCTCATGCTGCCTCCTCCACCTCCCTCCGCTCACAGACCCCTCTCCACTTTCATAGACACCAATGCTAAGAACATGGACTCCTTACAGGTAATGGCGTCGAACCTCTTGCTCCTGCCTCTCTCTCTGGCACTGCTCTTCCTCTACAAGAGATTTCCATACTTTGTCCATTAGTTTTTAGTGCAATTTATTGTGTTAGAGTTCTACTAGTTTACTTCCAATTCTTTGAAATATCCTAAATAATCGTAAAGAATTTTGGAATCCATTGGGCTTGCCATCATACAGTTTTGGGACCTAACACAGGGTGGCGACAGGACCTGGATATCAGGGAAAAGTCAAGGAAATTCGTAAAAATATCTAAAAATCAGGGAAAATTAATAGTTACTTGAGTTATTAACTATAAATTAGTATGTTATGTCTAACATTATTTGAAATAATAAATGGAATTTTTAAAAAACTAGATTCACTTATAAACGCGTAAGTTTTTGATTAGAGCAATTAATTTCTTATGATTTGTTAAAGAATGAAGATTTGAAGTAATATTTTGGCAGTTTCTCTTGTTTAAATCTTTGCTAAAATATGTATTATTAGGTACGTATAATTATACTATTTTTATATATATATGCTGCAATATGTTATTCTGGTACTCATGAAAAGAGCTCTAATTAGTTATTGGACTGTTTTAAAGTTTTGAGCAAAGATCATAATAACCTTTATTGTTAATGTAATTTAACTTGTGTTGCAAAGAGAAGTTTTAATGTTCCTTAGAAATCTTATGCAGTTTTAGAAGCAAAGTATTTTGTTAAAATTTCCAGTATTTTTTACATATAAGAAATGTAATATACTGTTTTAATTGATTTTTTTTAGGCTGGTCCTTCTATTTTATTGAAATTAAATTTCATAAAAATATTTGTTTTTCATATTAAAAAACTGGTAAAAGTGTTTTTAATCATGTATATTGTAAACGTACAGTGATTCTGAGTATGGAAAAAAGCCAGGAAACTAATATAATTATTAGCCGTAAATCAGGGAAATGTTGTAAGTTTAGTCAGGGAAATCAAGGAAAAGTCAGAGAAATTTTTTTTCACAGTGTCTGTAGCCACCCTATAACATCACATCAAAAGGACTTGCCAGCACAGCACAGAATAAATATGCGTATACACAGGATTCTAGTTTCTCCAATTCAACTGCAGAAATGTTGGAGTATGCAATTATTTCTCCAGCGTGGCCAAAAGGCATTAAATGCGGTGATGTTAGGTCCCAAAACTGTTGATTTCGAAAAATAAATCTTCAAGCATGTCTATAGTATGAACTTAATAATAGTACTTCGGATATTTTAAAAAAATTTTTCATTGAAACTAAAGAAATAACTTGAATCTGTCTCTATCCAGAATCTTCTACGCGTGTTACTCTAAAATCTCGAATTCTACATTGGCTGATCCGAGAAAGCTCGAAATCTTGGCAAGCCTAGCGCTTTTGGTGTCCTTGTGCAGATATATATACAGGGTGATTCTACAATCGTGTGACAAACTTCGAGGGGTGATCATGCATACGATGAGCATCCAAAATCACATAGGAACATGGTACCCATGCTCAAACTTCATATGGAGGCAGCAGATAGCATTTAAAATTAAACAGTGCTGGCCAAAATGCCGATATCTTTCTGAATCTTAACGGTATTGAACTGAAATTTTTATACAAGTTGCGCTATATATCTGGCTCTGAAGAAGCGAAAGAAAAATAACGCTACCTTTCACGCATGCGCAGTAAAAAAATTATTTACTGCTAATGTTTATATCTTCTCTAATACTCAAAGTATTTGGAGCACATTTTAATATAATGCTTCTCTGACATATTGTCACGTATTCTGTAAGTTTCATACAGTTTGTTTGAAAACTGCAAGTTACAAGTAAAAAATATTCGGAAAAATTTAGGATTTTTTAAATAAACCTTTATATCTTCCTAATATTCATTCTATTTTTACGAAAATGCATGTAAATTTACGCCCATTACACAAAAGAATTGATGAAAGTTGCAAACCATTATCACTTTTCTGTGAAGAATGGTGAACTAAAATCCCTTTTCGACTTATTCAATTTCTCGTCGGTCCCCTAAATGCCCCCGTGACCGAATCTTCAATGCAAATTATGAGTTAAAACCTATTTTTTTACATGGGTTTGAGAAAATATTTAAAAAATGCGCATATTTCAAAAAGCGTCCGCAATTGTAACCAGCGTTGTATTATTTAAATGCCATCTGCTGCTTCCTGATGGCGTTTGCGCACTTATGATCCTATGTGATTTTGGATGCTTTTCGCATGCCCACCCCTCGAAGTTTCTCCCACGACCGTAGAATCACCCAGTATGGCGCTGTTAATTTTTATTACATGAGCCATCATTCAAATCAAATTGCATGACATTGTAATAAGGAGTTAAAAATGAGATCAAGACAAGAATTTTGAGTGCGAAAACTGCGACTAAAAACATTTTTGCTAATGCACTTTTATTCTAGTGAAGTAAGAAGTCCAGAGTATATGAAAAATCTACAATGTCCGAAAAGATAAATTATATTTTTCTTGAGAAAATTCAGTCTTTCACGCATGACTACCGTTACAAGGAGTAGGTAAAGTATTATAGAAGGAAAATAATGAGTGAGACATAAAAGAAATTACTTTTTACTTAAACAGTTATCATAAAAATGAAAAACTGTTTCTGATACGTGATATAAATTAATTAATGTATCTTGTAAATATTCGTTTTATAGTCTCATACATAGTAGTAAAGCAATTTAGCAAACAGTAGCGGATGACGAAAGTTCCAAATTTTCTTCGGTGCGATTATGAGTTCAGTTCGGAATTCGTTGTATATTGTAGCCAGAACGGCCTAGAAAGGAATAACTGTTTGTTTGGATAGTGGTAAAGTGAATGTGAATCGTTAAATTTAAGATTTGAAATAATTATACAAGATGATTTCAGGCTATTAGGAACGCTTGGACACCCTAATAAACGTTTAATCTACTTGTCATATCGATTTTGGTCACGAAAGACGCGAAAAAATTACAAATTTCCCTGCAAATTAACAATTTTATTACTTATTTTCCATTCACCGAGAATTGTCTCGGAATTCAGAGCTGCGAGTAAGTTTCCAACTTTCAGAACAAAATTTGTAAAAAGTATTTGAAGACATATGTGGGGTATTTTTGAAATGTACGCTTGTGTCGTGTGGCTGTAAAAGTGGCCATCTCCAAATAAGAAATGATTTGAGAAAAATGGATTTTCTGTCCCATCTAATCAAAATAAAATTTAAAAAATAAACTGTATTGCATTCGAAACGTTAGGAAATGTATTCTAATATGCAATTTATGATGGTGAGATATTAAGTGGGTCAAATGGACTTACAATATTTCAAAAAAACATATTTTTTGCAGCTACACGACACGCTTTATCTTTTATTTAACGAAACAAATTTTGCACTAAAATAAATGCTTTTTGCAGATCTTCACAAAGATCTGTTTAAAATATGTAATTTTTTGTAACAGATATTTTTGTTAAATTAACAAAAAGATTATTTTTTATGTTTTAAATGTTTTAGCTTTCGGTCTATATTTCCTGAATCATAATTTGAAGAATAAAATTAAATAACTTTACCTCAGTTTTCATTGCTGTACCAATAAGAAATGCGAGTTATGCGCCTATCCTATTGCATTTTTTGTACACTAGATGGCAGCACCATAACTTTCAAACGTCGCGTCGTTTCCAAGAGGAAAATATTTAAAATTTTGCAAACTTTATTCGTATTTCCTCCTTCTAAACTTAGTCTAGATAATTTAAGCGTTATTTCTATTATAAAATTAATTTCGATTGTTTTAGTGTGTTATATAAAGGTAATAACTAAGAATTTATACAAACATGCGAAAAACGAATTCTTTTCAATTTCAAAAATAAGCATCCAATATCATTGCCATTTTTCAGAAACGATAATTTGTATAAATCTTTGTGTGGTGCACATTTATTGTGAATCTTGATTCAATAAGAAAATTCTTGTGATGTCCTGATCTATTTTATTTCGCTTGTGATTGATATTCAACCTCAAAATAAAAAGGTTGATTCTTTTGACATTGCTTATTTTCTTTTCAGTTGCTTCATTATTGTAATAATAATTAATATGTGACAACTGAAATTCCAGTGAAGTAATTCTTGTTTGTTGTGTTTTCCAGCGCCTGCGGTATAACTCCAAGTTTCTTCACACTTCCCAGAGCCTACCCGTCGGTTCCCCCGCCGCCCCCTCCCCCACCACTCCCTCAGGGCCCCCTCTGACGTCAGGCGAGCCCTTGGTCAGGATCCTGCCCCGACGTCTGCCTCCAATGTCCCTCCATTCCAGCAACGACAGCGGTTTTTGCAACGATGGACCGCCGCCGCCGCTGCCCCCGACCTTGCTTTCGCCCACGTCGCCAGGATTCTCGCCAAGGGAGGGCGCCAACGAAGACGCTAAACCTAAGTAAGAATCCCAAACATACTCAGTGTTTCCTTCATTATACATGCCCATTTGTTTTATTGAAACAGGTGATGAAAATGTTGTGTATGAAATGTATGCATAACCTTAGTCCAAAGTTATTGTATTCATCTATACATTTATTAAGTTTCGCTTTATTATAAGGAAAGTTAATCTGTAATGCAGCATTTTTTAATGATTTTTTTAAATTCCAAATGTTACTTTTTTTCTTTTTAACTACGAGGGTAAGTCACAAAAGATAAGAAAAAAATAATTTACCATGATAATCACTTGGAAACAATTTTATTTTTCAACATAATCCCCATCAATGTTGATGCACTTATCCCATCGTTTTATCAGCGCCCCAATTCCAGCTGCATAAAATTATTTGGGTCGATTTTATATCGTCTTTAGATGAAATTTGTTTCTTTTGTTTGCTGCGCTGGTCTGATATCTCTTATGAAAATCCCAATTGAAATGCCTTAAGTCAAGGACGTGAATTGGATGCATTTTGAGCGCTTCTTCTAAGTTGGAGTACTATATTTATTAACCTTAAATTACTTCCTTATAAGAATGGCGCTAAAAGCTATTTAGGAGATTGGCGTATCAGAGATTACTAGTAAACAATTTAAGTTGGTAATTGATAGACGATTATGATGGCCGCTGAATTATTTTAAGTAGATTGAGAGAACTCTGAGAAGAATATGGTATGTTGGAAGATCGATGGGTTTGCCGAGGAGTTTTTTTGTGAGTAACTTGGCAAGTAACGTTGGCATGCAGTAGGTGACCATTCATAAGGAACCATTTCTCGTTTATTCACGAAATGGCAATAAATGAGGAAGTTTCCTCAGCGCGCTAAACAAAGTTACTTTGCTATATTGTTTAAGGTAATTACGAATATGGAACAATATCGTAAATATATTGTACAATATCCTTCTACTACTAGAGAAATGAAATTGTTTAAAAATATGTTTGTATGTGTAGCACTTTAATTTAATTATTATTTTTTATCTTTATTTCGTAGTTGTTTTCATTATTTATGAAAATGGACTTTAATCTCCCTTGATGTAGTCACCTGTCGTATAAAGTTCAATTTACAATTATTAAGCTTCTTATTAACATTCTAATTACAAATAGTTAACTTTGTAATCATGATTTTTACATCATGAGCTCAGAATATGAAATTGATGCTGGTAGGTACTGTTAAAACGTGTTGGTTGATAACGTTATGTTAAGACGTAAGGGTTGATCAAAAAGTATCAGGATTGGTGCCCTATCTTTAAAGTTAAGAAACATGCAGAGTGAATTCGATTGACAGATATTAACTTTGAGGCCCGGTACGCACATGCGATTTTTGTCAGCCAAGCCATTAGCGACACAAACTGCCGAAGAAGCGATTAACGACTTGAAGTACATGGGTAGTTGTTAGGTTGTACACACATAGCTCTGGTTTTGTTCCGATTTCTCTCCGATTCCAGGGGAAACAGCTAAGTCATTAGCGACACTCTTGCTCCGTAGGAGGTACATGTGCGCTGCCCAAATGGCATCACTGTACCTCAAGCCTCTAATGATTTGTCTGACACAAATCTCATATGTGTACCGGGCCTCAGGATCAATATCTGCCACGCGTCTCCACTCTGCGTGTTTTTTTAGTTTTAACCCTTTGCGCTGCGAAAGATAATAAGATGCATAATTATACACGTGTAAGAATTAATTTTAGCTGTTTAGGAAGCTGAAAAATATTGTTATTAATTTGTTTGAATTCTAAAAATTAATTTGTTTATTTTTGCTATTATATGGTTTTTACAATAAGCGCTTTTCAACAAGAATGTGTAAAAGATGCATCATTCAGAATGTCGAGTTTGACTCGACTTAATAGTGTAAAAGGGTTACGCTATAAGCGTTCTGTAGGCATTTTTCCGTTTCACATACTGATTTCAAAAGCAGATAATTCATGTTTATATACAATTTATTAAACTACCGTGGATAAAATATTCTTAAAATTTCAAAGATTTCATTAAACGCTAAAAAGATTCAATTATTCACTTTAAAAGCAAATTTTTAAGATTTTATAGCTAGTACATCAAAATAGCAAACCTCTCAGAGGGTTAAAGACAGGGCGCCAGTCCCGAATCTTTCTGATCAAACCTCGCAAATGTATACCCTATTAGCACAAGATGCTTTACAATATTCGTAAGATATATTTACAATGTTGTGCGGCACTCAGAATATCTTAGCAAGACCTTGGAGGTATTGTAAAATATCTTGTGCCAATAAGGTAAACGCCTGTACAGAATTTTTTCCCTCCTTAATGGGAGCTTGTTTTGATTAGATTTCTTTTTCTTCCTCCAGGGAGAATATGTTTTCTTCCGTGAAGCTGCGAAGAGTGATTACCAATGATCGTTCAGCGCCGATGATCAGTTAGTAATGAGCAGAACTGTTCCAGCCTTCAGCTATCACCATCTTCAGATCTTTTTTTAAATCCTTTCCCATCAATATGTATATCAAACGAACTGATTTCTTACCACTTTAGCCTTCGCTCTGACAACAAGAACTTTTCCATTCCTTTTCTTGAAACCCATAAAAATTTGTGTTTCCAGTGTAATTCGTGAAAAGAGGGTGTTTTTTTGAAGTCCAACTTTACATCTTGAATATTTTCAACAGTGCTTTTTCATGTGCAATGTTTTTGAGATGCTCATTCTTCTATTGTATATTGAAGTTTGTACATGTATGAGAATCTTTGTTAGTGAAATTTTTCAGCTCAAAAGCTGTGTGTAAAGAAAATGCTTAGAAGGTTATAAAATATCGATTCTTGTATTTGTAAAAAAAACTATCAAATTGGATATGAATGTTATATAAGATATGCCTGTTTTTTGAGAATCTGTAAATAAAAATAATAAAGTTTTCTTTCACTCGATTTTTTTATTATTTATTTATTTCACAGCATGCAAGCATTGATGTTTTGGAAATAAAGTTGATTGTGAAGAAAGGTTCATCTGACTCCAGATCAGAAGGTTGCGTGTTAAAATCACGTCCGGGTCACCACTGCAGCTGTGTTGTATTTGTAAAATCATTACAGCTATCTTGTGAAAAAGAACATTTATTAACTAAAACTTAACACTAAACAGAGACTAAGAAACATTAAACGAACCCTAATAGCAAATATCAAAATTTTAGAACTCTAGAAGACAAAGTTGTAGTCACAAGTCAGTTGCAGAGCTGCCTCACCGGATCAGAGTCGGCAAGCTCACACTGTGATACAAGTAACCACACATCGTATGACATCAAGGTCAAGTTACCATCAAAGTATAGAATGCAAAAGCTCCCACTAATATTTCTCAAAATTAAGTATTGACAATAATTCTTTTCAAATTAACACATTGATACATACATGTGGAGTTTACGCTATCAAAAACCGTAATTTAAAAATCAAACTGTAAAACTGAATCAGAGTTATGCGATAGATGGCACCAGGAGTTCCATTCCCGGCACATTTTCGAACAGCGCCCTCATAGACAAATAAAACCATCACGCAATGATTTCCTCTTCTCTCTCCGTTTAATATGTTTTAAAGTTCAGACGCCTCCCAGCGGTCGGTTGCGCAAAGTAGTGAAAACTTCATCGCTATGGTAACTAGATTCTAACTCTCCTATTTTCGTTTTTCTCGAATCGATATAATCAAATTAAATATCAAAAGCTTGACAAATGACTCTTCTTGATTTAAATATCTTAATGACCTTCTATCGTATTGTCAGCCCTGATTCAGTTCCATAACTATAACGCCATGATTTTTTCCTACTAACTTCCGTTTTGTATATACTATTGTAAATATCCTTCTCCCTGTAAAACTTGTCTTTAATTGCTCAATAAATAATATTTCATTTAATTGAAGCCTCTTCTTCATTTTAATTTAACTCTACGAATCTTAAGAACCCCCAAAAAACCTAGACAACCCTGCCAACACCCTTAAATGGTTTTTAAATGTGGGATTTTAGTCTCACCCGAGACTAATCCTACATGCATTACATACACAATGACTGATATACATTACATACACATTGACTGGTATAAGGTGAAAGCATATGATATTAGTTCCCGCATAAGTCGTAAAAAAATTTAAAATTTTATTAAAAAATAATAAATACGTTTTATAATATCCTAGTAATGTCTTTTAGTGTGGTTGGTATGTTTGAAAACAGTTTGCTTGGTGAAGAAAATGTAATTACTGTTTTCATTGAAGGGTAGTCTCTATTAGGCTTTGTTACAAATTAAGGACTAAGAGTAAGACGTTTCTTATACATATATGTATTAGAACATAAATATGTCAAATATCAATAAAAAAAGTCTTTTACATTATTTTTAAAAAATTCAAATTTTTAAATATCTTAAAATGTCTCAAGTTCTTTAATTTTCAATTTTTTCGCTGAATTTTTCATTTTTTATCATATAAAAATACATTTGGGACAGAACTGGGTGTTATTTTGTAAATTTATGTAAAAGTTAATTTTCTGGAAATAATTTTATACATACGCACTGAATTTTCATTACAATTTTCTGTGAAACTAAAATTGACTTTAACCATCTAAAAGAAGTCGAAGCCCAAAATGCAAACCCAGATTTATTTTAATGTAATAACAGGAATCCTTATTATAAATTTCATATAATTTTCTGAAAAATTAAGACACGTGGAGTATTTCAATTACATTTAAACCTGAAAATCCCTTCATTTTGAGAAAAAGTCAATAAAATTACACCTACTCTTCTTAACGCATTAGCTATCCATTTTATTTCACTATACCTGTTTTAAAGCTCAAGTGTATTTTGAAAATAAAAATGGTGAAAAGGAAATTTCATATTTTGGCCATTTTCTGCTAATTTCGATGTTCACCATTTCCTTAAAGCATGTATATATAGATATGAATATTGTTATAATTAATTATTTTAATTTTTTTAAGTTACTGCTTGAATTGTCGAAAGACTCGAATTTTAGTCTCCCATCAGCAGTGTGTTAAGATGTAGAGCTGAGGACTTCTGCCTATAATAATAGTGAATACAGTACTACTCACGTTTAACCGAACAATAGAGGGAGAGCGGTTTCGGATAACGATTTTTTCGGTTAAGCCATGAACATCTATTACTATTTTGCATCTAATTACAGTATGTAATTCTGAAATGTTTCGAGTGTAAAACGATTCAAAACTCTGTAGTCTACACTATGTTCTTTATTAAAGTTAACATTACATTTTTAGGGTTACAGTGCTGCCCTCCTAAGCGTAAAAAGCGTATCTCGATTTTTTAAATTATTTTTTTATTTTTCCTACTTAGTAATGTTTGTGAGCTGTCGGACATTATTTCTTATCAAAAAGGTCGTATCTTATTAAAAACTAGTGAAAAAACCACTAGAGAAAAATGCGTATATCATAAAACTAGCGCGATGTACATTTACTAAAATGTTCATAGCCAAAAGTTATAGTTTCTTGAGATACGCCTTTTAGGCTTAGGACGGCAGAGTAGATATATCAATATATACTTAGTAATAATTTATAGCATATGAATTGCTCATTCGAAAAACTCAATATTTTTCGTTTGTTTCTTGCGTCCCTTCCAAAGTTTTCCAGCTTCAATGCCCCATTATCTTTTCATTAGAAGGACGTCAGCTGACGTTAATTAACTGTATTGTTCAGCAAATCTTAGGCCAACCTAAAATAGCAACAACACATGTACTGTAGTTCCCGGGTTGCTTTAAAAGAAAAAAGATTAATGTACAGTTGTCTATAGCTTAGGTAGGTTGTCTACAGTTTGTCTATAGGTCACTTCTAATTTCCACATTAAGAAAAGCAAGGCATTTAACCCTTTCTAAGGCTGTGGGAATATACTTCCCACAAAATTCATCAATTTTTAAATGCATTTTTTAAAGTTGGCGTAAGTTCTTGCCAAATTTTTCGATGAAACAAAAACCTCGATGTTTCCAATTTCCTATCTCAAACCCTAACGAAATGTCTTGACTTAGTAATTAATTATTAATTAATAAAATTAATTAACAAAAATGTCATCCAATAAGCTAAATTACTTTCTTTTCTTAAATTAATCTCAATACCAAAGTTATTTTACTATAACACTACTAGTAAAATAAAATACTAGTAAAAAATGGCCTTATAAAGGATTAAATACTGTAGTAGTTTATTGAAGGACATAACAAACTCTAGTCATCGCCAGATCACTCTGTCATCCACGTATTCGATCAAGCCAGCATTTGACTGCAACACTGTTTCTATAATTTCTTTGTGGTCCGTGATTTCTTCCGAACGTCCGCTACAGCCCATTCATCCGCCTCGCGCGCCGCCATGTCTTCTTAGCCGGGAATTCTTTTCACCATTTCTGCCAGAGATATTTCAGATCACCAGTGGCAGACTGGCCAGATTGCCCTATGGCAAGTGGGCCCCCCCCCCTTATACATAGTACAATATGGGCCCCTAGGTTATATGTGTGTGCAAGACAGAGAGAAAGGGTACTCTCTAGCTCTAGCAAACTTCCTGTGCCTTTTCCAAAGCAAATAAACAAAATAGCAAGAAATAATATATAGTAAATAAAGTCATAAAATATCAATTCAGCAATGCATGCAAACATGCACTAAATTTGCAATATACATAATTATTAGGAATTACCCTATCCATAATCATACACTCAAGATACAAAAGAACACTTGATATAAAACTATTAGCACTAATAATTAACCATACTTAAAAAAGACAATCCTTATTTGAAATTCCAATAATCAAAGTGGCTAACTAGCCTGATGACTAGCTCGTCGTATTAGTCAAGGTTTATATACACACATTGTGTATATATGAATAGCATTGTAGATGTGAGTGGATCCCATTGTCTATCGACAACCACTATTTTCAAACCCGGTCCTCCACTGCAGATTACCCAGGTTTCGGTTAACCGGGGTTATACTACTCGTATTATATATATTTATTTAATCATATTCTAATGCACGAGAGTTAGTTTTAGTTTTGTCCTATTGCATCCCGTTTTGAAGAAACATGAGGGCTATTTTGGGATGGGTTTCGTAATTTTGAACAACGGTCAGATGCAGAAGACGATATTTTTTTTTTTAGATTTTTATTTGTGTTAGGGCTTTTTAGATTTGTTAAATGCTTTATTGATAATATTGAAGAAATATTGAAGATTTGACATCCGATATTACTGGACTGAATAATATGTAAAAAATAGCTGGTTTTGCATTCTTATAATTGCAATTTATGGGGGATGAGAGTGCTAGATTAAGTACAAAATGCTGCCGAGTAGTGTGCCTTAAGAACCAAATTGCTATAACTTGCAATGCTAACAACTAATAAACATGGTATATTAATTAAGAAGTTATGCTTTTCAGCAATAGATGGCAGCACCACGACTTTTTGAGCAAATTTATGTTCGTTGACTTACACAGATCGTCAATCTACCTTTCTCAGAAGCGATGTCTTTCAGTACCAAAGAACTCTGCGTTTCATCGTGCGATTTCCTAAATTATGTTGCTTATTCCATTGTTATGAAGTAGAGTACATCATTTAAGCAGTGCTGCCATCTGTTATGATGTTATAAATTTTGTTACCTTGTGATAACTTTAATGTGCATATTTTTAAAATTCATATTTATTTTACTCATAACTAATCAGAAAACTTCCTTTTAATATCTCAAGCGACTATCAATTTTCACAGAATAATTTCAATGAACAAATACCATTGCAGTAATTATTTCTACAAGAGCATTTTATTCGGAACGCCCTCAGATGATTAATATAGATACTGAAACTGTTGTAATGACAAACAGGACGTAGTTATGAAATTAAGAGCTAACCACCATTGTATTCATTTCGAATTCACTACTGAATACTATACAAAAGTGTTTGCAGTTTATTGTTAAATATCGAACTACCTGAAACCTGTCGTGTACAGGGCTACTTAGAATGCTATATGAATTAAGGAAAAATGCACCGTTTGAAGTTTTTTCTTAATTTTTAGCGAAAACAGTTGTAGCTCAAAATGTTGCTTTTGATTTGGTACCTTATTCTATAAGTAAGTCCAATTGCAAGTGCTACAAATAACTTCCCGTAGCATTTAACCGTCAAATGTGCAATCTGATTTTATACCGTCCAAGCGATTCTCTCAATATTGAAATATTTGGTGTTTAGAGGGCGGTCTTTTATTTTCAAGTGAATGGGAAAAGATGAATTTATAAACTGTAGATTTTCGGAAGTGAGAATTAAGTTAAATTCTAAAAAAATTTAAATTAATTATTATTAAATTAATTTATTAAATTTAAATTATTATTTATTAATTAATTATTATTAAATCAATTTATTAAATTTAAATTATTAATTAATATATTAATTATTAATAAATTAATTTATTAAATTTAAATTATTAAATTCCATTCATATTTGTTTCTCAAAATATGAATAATTTCTATTTGTGCTGGTGATTAAAAGTTTTCAAATTTTCTCCCTAAGATATAAGAGATAATGTTCCTTACATTTAGAAAGTTCATTACTATCCTAAAAATAACTTCATTTTATGTTATCTTGTTAATTTCAACGAATTTTTTTATGTAGTTTGTGAATTTTGTTGATAAGCACAACTAGTAAATCAGAAATCTGAAAAAGTCATGCTTCTCAGCAACAGATGGCAGCACTACGGTTATTTGATCTAATTTTTGTTCGTTGACTTGCAAAGATCGGCATACACAAATTTTATTTCAGATATATATTAAATTACAAGAAAATCATAATAAATATAGTATTTTACTTCTTAATTTGTTCAATAAATATAATTCGCGCAGACTTTTGTCTTTCTGCTTTTGACAAAAACATTAGCAAGGAATGTATTTTGACATATTTTGTGTTTTCTTATAACTAAGATCATTGAGATTTCAAACGACTTTAAACTAAGCAGTGTTCATCATCAAATGCTAATAACTTTAGCCTAATAATGCAGAACTATTTTGACAGTTTTTTTTTATTAAAGTTTTTCTTTTCTTCTTATTTGAAAATATCAAAGTTAATTTCTAAAAACTTATTTTTATTCTTAGTATGTTTTATACTTTTTAAAAGATATAATCTACATTTGGGGACTTGAAGAAACAAACTAGTTTCATAAAATATTGGTACGAAACAGCATTATTGGGTTAAAAAAGACATGTTAATGCATTCATATTAGTTATTTCCTCTGCATAGTTTTGAAAGCCATTTATATTTCTTAGAATTGCTTCTTCAAGCAAATCTTGTATTTTTCAACCATAATCAGATGATGAGAACAACGCCTGAGACAACATTTCATCTTCCGATTAGACAGAAATGAATTTGGGGAATATGAAAAAGATAAACTTCTGCATTTCGGGGCCCCCTTTCAACCCCGGGCCCCAGGCGCGCACCTGATGCGCGTAGCTTTTGAACCGCTCCTGTGGTGGTGTGTCCATAAGTATTAATAACATATAATACAATTTGAAGCATACTCATTTATTTAATTGGGCGAGTGAAAAATAGTAGAGGAAAGAAGCTATTATTCTCCTCGTAGCGTCTAAAATATAATATTAATAGTCATGCTGAAAACCAAAATACTCCTTGAAGTTGATTTTTCTCCAAAAAAATTACACCTTTAAAAGTCATGCTAAAATCCAAAATACTGCACCAGAACGATTTTTCGTGGCTCAAAAAACAGCACAAATGGTCGAAATCCTATCGTTGTTTTGGCATGGAGAATAAAATATTCAGACGATAGACTCGCGAGTCAAGGCAAACTCTCGTTTGTGAATAGGGTTGCATGGTACCTTCTCCGACAGGGGAGGATTAAAGGCTAGGCGAGCGTCTGGGGCCCCAAAATGCAGAAGTATTTTTTTTTATATCACGATAACTTGACTTATACAAGAAACTCCCAAAATTCATTTCTATGTAATTCGATGTAAAATCCTAGTTCAGATCGACTGTTGTTTAATCAATTCCAGATGGAAAAATACTCCCCCATCAGAGTTTTCAGGCCTGAGGAAGAAACCTATTCGTTATTAAAAAATCTCACGAGGCTATTATATCAGTGATTATGCTGAATGGTGATTTTTTATTTTCAATGCTTAACAAATAATTCAGTTGTCATTGGTGCTAAAAAATTGTTAAATTTTTTTCACTTCCAGAGAGCCAATTGCATTCAGTGAGCTATTTCAAGTAATTGCCACTATGGAAATGGGAAACTAGCGACTCCCGATTTCTATTCGTTTTGTAAGGTTTCCTTCCCGCGAGCAACGTTCCCATGAGAAAAAGAGTGCCGCCCCTTTTGATATTGGCGATAAACAGCAGGACAGTTGCACTTGGACATCGCTAACGAGGCGGAGGCAAGAGAAAGGACTTCACACAGAGGACCGCCACAATGCGGAGGAATCCATCACTGTCAGCGAACACATTAGCGGTACCCTTTGATATCATTCCTGAATAGGCCGGTGGTGCGAAAACTCAAGAACCTTCCCATAATCGGGGTTGACCACTAGGAAAGGAGCTGTTGGTCAACCAGAGTACCATTATCCAGTGAAGGAAAAGATAGGTGGAGCTTCACCACTTCATTCACCCCCTGAAGGAGTGAATAAAAACTGATGTTCGAGGAGAGACGGGGAAGAGAAACGGATTAGGAGTCTCGAACTGTTTTTCAGGCTCCGGAGTACCGAAGAAAGCTGTGTGATCAGCGGATTGAAAGTCCCGACTGAAGTCGGACTTTGGTAGGCAACCCCGAGGAATCGGCATCCCCGAACTCTCGGCTCATGAACTTGCGAGCACTCTTGGTAGTCTCGTGGTTCGGAATTACATTGATAGGTGGAAGCTAACCATCCTGTGAATACAATTATTTAGGGACTAAATGCCATGGAACTTTGACTTTCTAGAACTATGATGTTACTGATTACTTTGTAAATAATCATATTTAACCAAGACTTCTCTGCGAGAAGTGTCTATTAATTATTGCTGTAGTAATAAAAGTATTTAGGCCAACCTTAGCTTGAATTTATTTGGCCACACCTAGGCCAAGACATTACAATTTCCTCCTCACTCTTTGCTTAAACGCCTATCAATGACCATATGACAACATTCAGCACCGTGGTCCCCTACCGCCTTTTATCTTAATCTGTTCACCAAGGTACACCACCTGAACACGAGAAATTTCGTTAAATGAAGAAATTTCTTAATGATTCTGGTTTGTGCTACAGTAGGAAAATTTATTGCTATTAGAGATGAGAAAGTTAAGTGAGGATTGTGATGCTTCCCCTACCTCTTTCCCGCGACAGAGAAGACCACACAGCGAAGTCCCCGGAGCAACGCAAGAGGAACGAAGTGGGTAATAAAACTGCCCGGCCTTACGCAAGCCTAGAGGGGTCCAGGGAGTGCGGTACCTTTTGAGTAGGCCATGTAGCCGACAAAGACCTCCGGTCAAGAGTTGACCGCTTCCAATCAACACCATGGAGGAAGGCACACGACTGCGGTTGGGTGATTTGTCCAGCTGGAGGACGAATAACCGAGAAATAATTCATCAGCCACTCCCCTGGCCTCTGAAGGTAAGGTGTTCAAGAAGGGAGGAAAAGAGAGAAGAGCTAGCTAGAGATGAAATGTAAACACGCGGAGAGCTAACTCCATTGTGTTGATTTCGAGATCCGCAAACTTAGACGAAACGGGCGTATTATTGACCCCGTGTTAGCCGAAAGCATATCGACTGGAAAGTGTCCCTTTGGTGGACTGCTGCATTCTATCAAGCTTCCATTAAGACCTCGATGTCATATACCGACCCTCGGCATCTTTCCTACTCATCCTGAATAATAATTAGTCAAACCTGGCTAGAAGCATCCCTGTGGTGGATTGCTTCATTCTATTGAGCGTTCTTACTACCTCGATGTCATATACCGATCCTCGGTGTTTTCCATAATTCGCCCTGAGTTACTATAGACTGCTGAACTCTCATGGTTCCATGAAATTTACGATAAAGTTGCATCTCTGAGTATACTCACCGTCAGTAACTTCGACGAAGTCAAGTTACGTTTGTTATTGACTCTCGCTATCTATATCCGGGACTTTTTTATCTTCGTTCTTGAAATTGTATATACTACAATTGTATATAACATTGTAAAATAGCAATTTATTCAAGATTCTTATTAAATTTTAAAATGCTGGAATTCTGTAACTTCTTTAAGTCCGTTGATCTTTTATAAGACCCCGGTAACACTTCGCCACGGCATTACAGGATCGAACCCCATTACGACGAAGAAATAAAATTCGATAAATTTTCTGTCGTGTTCATGGAGAAAAAAATCCACTCCTGCGTTTTATATAACTATGAGAACACGAATTCTTTGGAATAGACACAATTCTGCCTAACGAACTGGCTTATTTTAAGAAGTGTTTATAAGCAATAAGGTAAATTTTATTTTTGATATTTTAATTTTGAAAAACATTTCATTGCAGCATTTCATCGATTAGCATGCCAATTTCATTGAGCTCCAAACAAAAAACAAAATCGTGTGAATTTTATACAAATTCGAAATATTTTTGCGTATTGAAGTTTAGCGTTACATTCATAGCTTTCAATTGTGTACAATTGTTTTCATTTAATTTTAAAATCCTATTTTTGAAATGTGAAAAAATAATTTATTTAGATTCATATTCAACAGAAGGAGTAAAGGTTTTAGTCAGTGTTCTAATATCATTTGTTATCTTTGCAAAGATTGTGACTATTAATTGCTGGATTATTTTCATATGTGTAATTCAATAAAAATAAGATATCGAGTACTAGAAGTGTAATTTTTGTAAAAACAGCGCAACTGAACCGTTGCTATAAAAGCATATGCCCATTAAATATTTTCAACGTAATTTTCAAGTATATAAAAGTAATAAGAAATCAATAGTCTGTTCAATCCCTTAAGTCTCGCGCCCGTCATATTGCCGTGCATCGAATTATAGCATTTTTAGGCTAATAAACTAGAATTTAATCATTAATTAGCTTTATAATTTGACACAAAAATTACATAGAATCCATAAGCATCTCAAGTATTCTATGCCTTCTTAGATGAATAAAAACGACAGACCCTTTCCAAAACAGGAGGAATCATTTTATTAGATAGCAAAAAAATGCGATCCATTTGGGGGTTAAATCTTATCAACTGACTATATTTTGATGACGATGTATTTTTAAATATTTTTTATCTTAAATACATGCTCTTAAGTTGAATTTCTATATTTCACAATTCCTTGTGTTTTCATTTTTTTAACTAAAATTTTAACAAATGATAATTTTCTGCCTTGGAAAAAAGTCAAAAACTATTGTAGAGGCTGAACGCCTTGAACTTCTCTAATAGTTTGTTAAATAGTATGACACTTCTATACGTGAAACATGAAGAACTAAATAACACTTGAACTTAATAATTAGACAGTCATAACTTTCTTATTTCAAGGCATGTGCATGCCTTTTGTATAATTTTATGCTTTGTGGCTTTACAAGATATTCAAAGAACACGAAGTATATCAGAAACCTAAAAAGTAATTTACTATTTACAATTAACGAATAATTCTAACTCTTACCAATTATTAAAGCATCATATTATTGTTGAATTTATGTGTCGTATTTCATAATGTTAGCTTTTTTATTAAAATCAAATTCATGATCTATTCAAACTGAACTCCCCCCGCGACTTTTTAAATTTGTCGATAATTTTAGTGTATTATTTCCTTTTTTAACTTATCCTGGGTGATTAATAAAAATAATCCGTCTCTACATCTTCGTTTCTGAAAAAGTGCCAGAATGAGTTCTATTTATTATTAATCTTCAGTTTAAAAATACGTTGGGAATAAAATAATTCGAAACATTTTTCTTTCGTAAAATGAATTCATGCCTTACATTTTTTAAATTATAAAATGGGAAGACAAAATGATTTCTTTCAAATTGGTTCTTCGAGAGGTTGATTGATTCTTCAATTTAAACATAGATTATAATACTTCAGTATTTACTTTTAGTATTTTTTAGAGTTTTATGCTTCACTAATACTATTAAATAATAATAGTAATGTGTTCAATAGTAATACAGAAAGCAATTTCGCTTTAAAAAGTTATCTATATACTTTTATTAAATGGATTCTGAGTTTATTTCGAAAATTCTTAAGCTTTGATTTATTTATGCCAATTAAAATTTGTTAATTATGATTCATTAGGATGTAATTCAAAGATTAATTATATAGGGATGTAACGAATATTCGGTGAATATTCGGCCCATCAATGTATACTTAATAATAGTTTTCAGCATATGAATTACTCATTCAAAAATCTCGGTAATTTTTGTTTGTTTCTTGCGTCCCTCTCAAAGTTTTTGAGCTGCATGTCCCATTATCTTTTCATTAGAAGGACGTCAGCTGACGTTAATTCACTGCACTGTTCAGCAAATCTTAGGCCAATCTAAAATAGCAACAACACATGTACTGAAGTTCCCGGGTTGCTTTAAAAGAAAAAAAAGATTAATGGTACAGCAGTCTATAGCTGGTATAACGGTCACCATCTTTTCAATGGACTTTTTTACTTTCTCGTATACGAAGTACACAAAGATAAAGTATTGTAATCGTCAAAAAATTCGAACTCGAGATTTTGACGCATCTCCACGTTTTAGACCTCCCTGATTCCTAAAAACACAATTTTGGAATTATGTCTGTCTGTGTGTGTGTCTGTATGTGTGTCTGTATGTGTGTCTGTGTGTGTGTCTGTGAACACGATAACTAAAAAACTATTAGAGCTACGGGGATGAAATTTGGTATGTGGTCTTTAAACATAATTTTAGGTTTCTATCAAATTGTGGACAAAATCCGTCTACGGGAAGTCTGTCTGTCCGCGGTC
This sequence comes from Araneus ventricosus, assembly GCA_013235015.1. Taxonomy (NCBI): domain Eukaryota; kingdom Metazoa; phylum Arthropoda; class Arachnida; order Araneae; family Araneidae; genus Araneus; species Araneus ventricosus. Next base: position 22,520 of record BGPR01020055.1, read on the forward strand.
ATGTGACCACTATAACTCAAAAACTTGAATAGCTAGATGGATAAAATTTGTTACACGGTTTTGTCGTCATGAATGTAGGTCCGTATAAAATTTTGGGCCGAATCCGTGAAAGGGTTGACTGTCTGTCGGTCTGTATAATTTACTTTTGAAACCAATTCCGTTTATCTCCACGCGCATGCGTACTGGTAGCAATCTTCTGTGCACGCGAAAGGAACGGAACGGAATTTTATTACGGTGTAGCGAAATACGCCAGTTTGTTCTTGAGCCGGTAAGAGCGGAAAATCGGTACGCATATCTTTGAATTTGATTCTTTATCCAGATATTTTTCAATCACTATAATGTAAAACTTTCTGATAGTCATTGAATTCTGGATAACAGTAGGTTCGAATTTTTTTAGCCACGCGGGGGAAGGGGAAACGGCACCTTTTTGGGGAAGTATACCCGCTGGTTGGATTTGCAATTTCAGAGGCATTTCGGACAACCCGGGTTTCAGTTAATCCGAGTTCGGTTAAACGGGGTTTTATTGTAATATAATTTTGCATCCTTTTAATGAAGCTAACTGCATTTTTATTAATAATATTTACATTTTATAACTGCTACATTGTGTAACATTATAATCTGTATATGAATAGTGATGTATTGAATAATGATCCTGCCGAATACCAAATATTCGGTCAAATTTCAGACCGAATACCCAACTTTAAAAAAGATTCACCTGTGATTGTAAATATAATGTTTCTCAAATTTTAAATGAAAAAAATTAATTACTAAAATCAATTTTCATTATTTTTATATTTAAACAAATCTTAATACCTTGATGTATTTTTGTAATATTTTGAATACCATAATTCCAATAATAGGAAATGATAAACTCGCTCCATTTTGGCACTGTTTCGCTGAAATAAAAGAATCGTCATTGTAGAACATGACAAACAAAAAAAAAGGGCAATGAATAAATTAAAATTATTTGGAGTAAACTCCTATTTTGATAAAGAATTTCTAATAGCTAGGATGGAGTGCCCACTTAGGGGAAACTGGGGATACTTGACCCTACTTTTACTTTTTCTTATATTTCTCGAAGATTTGAATTCTTTTCATCATAAAAAGATTTGTCTTTATATATAAGAAGGATAAAAGTACTTATTCTAAACTGATATCTCATTGAATTATAAAATAAATATATTTCATGAAATCGCCTAGGGTCAAGTATCCCTGACCTTAAGTATACTTGACCCTAAGCTAGGAATACTTGACCCTACATGCAAAGAGTACTTAAATTCTTTTGATAATTTCTATGTACGCGAAATGCAGATATTAGGTTAATACTACTGAACTAAAAAAGGTGTTTATTATCGAAAAATATTAATGAAACTAATAAAAAATAATATGAAATCTATAAAACCCAGTTGTTATTAATAAAATATTGTTAATAAATTAAATTAGTCTTGTCATTAAATTAAATCTAGTTATTAAATTAAATTAGTTCAAAATTTAATAAAGAATTAAAATATTGATTTAGTTAAATGATAAAAAATTACAGCAATGGAACTGGGAACCTAGCAGCGTCGTTAGGGCGTTAAAGAAATGCCGGTTTTGGAAAATTAGAAAAAAAAGAATAGCATCAAAATGAAAAAAGGATCTAAAAAATGTTGTACAAAGCTAAAAATAAAGAAACTTAGTAGACTTACTCGGTTTTTCTAATATTTAAAGCAAATTAAAGAATAAAAATATATTTTAACCTTTTCCTTACGGGCTTTCCTTTAGCTGTTGTACCAAAAAATTTTTTATCTTTCAATGCTAATAATATGCCCGTATTCAAAGCAGTTTTTCTGGTTTAAGTCCCCTAAGTCTAACGGTTAAGAGAAAATTCAAATCAAGAATAAAATTCAATAGAAATGGCGAAAAGTTAAATAAAACCAAACGTTCGGAGCAAAAGATTTTTATTCAAATAATAAATAAATAAATAAAACTTTCTTTCAGGCGAGAAAAAATAGATTGATGAAATTTCAATTCTTTTTAAAATTCTTACTAAAATAATTATTTTCATCATTTGAAATTATCATATTAAAAAGAAATTTTATTCAGAAAATAATTACTAGCAAAAAATTTTTAAGCAATTATTCTCTATATTAGTTGCCATTTTGCCAACAAACTCCACGCAACCAGAAAACTGATCCCAACACAAAATGTGCTTCTGTCGGCTACGACATCGGAGCTGCACTAGCTTTTGATAAGGTCAAGTATCCCTAACTTGACTTTTCCTAAATAATCTAAAAATTAAACCACTTAGAATTAAGATTCTGCATAACATAGTTTATAAAATTAAAGCTAGAAGTATGTTTAAAACTCGGAAATATTTTAATTCATCATATCTTCAATAGTAAATTTCCTTCCAGTGAGGAATGAAAAAGTGAAAATTTACTTTTGTACCCCTAAAATATCTTTAACTACACACCAATACGATGGCTTTTCAGCTTGGAATGAAAACCCCTCCAATAGACCATATGACCAAAAGTCAAATAAAAATGGCACACAAAAATTACCAATTATGTCACAAGCTGAGAAAATAACGTAGGGCCAAGTATCCTTAGTTTCCCCTAATTGGTAGAAAAAAAGGCGTAAAAATTTCAAAATTTTCTGCAAGCACGGCATATAGTGAGAAAAAGCACGCATTAGATGATTAAACACAGAAAGAGAAAAGAAAACAGGCATTAAAAAATTATAGAGTATCAAAAATTAACAAGTGTGCAGATCCTGAATAGACAATATATTAACACTGTAGATTTCCAAACAAATTTCAACCATTTGAAGCTTTATAGTTTTTATGCAGATTTATCTGCTACTTTTCGTAAGAGCGTATGCTAAACACATGAAAATTTCAAGCCCAATTGTTCTTATACTAAGTGATTCAGCTTCATATTTTCAGCCATCAGAATTACTGCAAGGATAAATCCAAAAAAAGTTTACAAAGATGATAAAAAAATATTTATTTACATTACACAGAAAATACAAAAAGGAATTAAGAGGCAAACTTACCAATCACTTCCCCATATAATCACCGAATCTGTTTAGGCATTTATTTGAACGCAGGACCAACTTGTTTAACCCGGCTTGGCAGAAATCACGCCTGTCCATCGAGCCAGTTCTCGACAACTGTTTTCACAACACTCTCTGAAGAGAAACTTGTTCCAGATAAGTGTTCCTTCAATTTCGGAAAAAGGAAATAATCAGTGGGCCATCGTGAAGTTATCCGACGCAAACGCCCTGGAATGTTGAATGATGGTGTCATCCTCCTGCATGAAATACCCATACTGCTCTCAAAACTCAAGAATTGCTGCGAAATATCAAGTGGGAAGTCTGTATCCACTTCCTACAGCCCAGATTCGGCACCCAATCTGGGTTCCAAACACTTATCACTTATCTGGAACAAGATTCTCTTCAGTGAGTGATGCGAAAACAGTTGCTGAGAACTGGCTCAATGGACAGGACGCGATTTCTGCCAAGCCGAGTTAAACAAGTTTGTCCTGCGAGATTATAAATGCCTAAATATATTTGGTGATTATGTGGAAAAGTGCTTGGCGAGTTTGCCTCTTTATTCAATTTTATATTTTCTGTTTAATTTTAATAACTAATTTTTATTACCTTTGTAAATTTTTTTTGGATCCTTCATCGTACATGGAAAATGTTATAAATTTGATTTATTCACGATTACTTGATGTGAATCTTTGCTGAAGATAAATTTTTAACAAAGGAACTTTCTAAAAGTGAAAGCCAGAAATCTCCAATCCTTTAAAGTCAAACCAGTGGGAGTATTGTTCTTTCGCTGTAAAACATGAAAAAGAAATATTCTAATACAGAATAGAAAGTATGAACGGCAGTACAAAAATTGTAACCCAGTTTTCCCTCTTTCCACCCCTTACAAAAATGTGAAGTATTCTGATCAGAATTTACATTACAATTTTTAACTATTGTACCGATTCAAACTACCTTTACTATGATAAACTGCTTGGAAAGTAAGACAATAGTCTTCATCATTTTTTCACTCACCAATCTATTGCTTCCTACAAGAACCATTCTCTTATATATTGAATACTTTAAAACTGTGACCAGCTTCAGTTTTTCAATGTTGCTACTACACTTGCAGGATAGTTTTGGGACACTCACCTTTTAAATGTCTCAAATCTTACTCTGAAGTAACAATCATAATATGTCGAATAAATTTAGGATAGTAATTTTTTTTTAAATGTGCTTTAAAATATATATAACAAAGAATATTCCGCAGAATTATATTTTAGTATATTTATTATTAAAAAAATCTAACATTTACTAAATTTTAAGTAACAAAGTACTTAAGTCTATTTATTAACATTTATCATTGCAAAGCCTGAAATTATGATGCAAGAACAATTATTTTTCAGCATTCTCAAGAAGAATTCTGTTTAGATTAGTTTCATATACATTACCAGCTTCAAAAAATAAATGTTCACTATATGCTGTGCTTGCAGGATCTGCAAGATATTTTTCTTAAATTCGCAAAGCTTGGAAATTTTTCCTCATTTTTTTCCCTACCAATTAAATGGATACTCCATCCCAGCTATTAGAAGTTCTTTATGAAAATAGTGATTCACTCCAAATAATTTTAATTTTTCACTGAATTTTCTTTTGTGTTTGTCATTGTCATGTTCTGCAATGATGACTCTTTTATTTCTGTGAAAAAATCCCCAAAATGAGAGGGTTTCTCATTCCCGATTATTGGTATTAAGGTATTCAAAATATTACAAAAATACAACAAGGTATTACGATTTTTTAAACACTCAAATAATAAAAAATCAATTTTATTAATTAACATCTTTCACGTAAAATTTGAGAAATATTTTATTTGCAATCAAAAGTGAATTGTTGTAAAAAAAAACATTGAAAAAATATGAAATTTTGCCGAATATTTTGTATTCGATCATTCGGCCAAATCATTATTCGTAACATTACTTAAATATACTGATTATTAAGTTACGCAATGTAGCAATTATAAATGAAAATACTATTAATTAAATTTTAGTTAGCTTCAGTAAAATGATGCAAAATTATATTATTTTAAAACCTAATGATTGGCGAGAGGAAATGCAAATGTACATACTTTCTAACGCTTTCATGGGGCCAAAAAGAAATCCTGCGCCGAAGGCCCCCAGATAGCTGAATCCGCCCCTGCTGTGACCTTCGAGCAAGGTCAGGCCCCTGCTCTCCTACCTTGCATAAAAACACCGACGCCCGGGACATTTACACCCCCTTTGCCCACCTGTCGTTGCGACTCTGAGTGATCATTGTGTGTTATACATCTAATAAAGATGTTAATGATGAATCCTTTCGACTCCTGAATTCCACATTCTCGTCCATAAATCTGCCGAGCATGATTTAGCAAGTTTACTTAAAAAATGTTTTGCGTTGTAAAATATCAGAAGATTGCTCTTTACCTTCTGTTAAGCTTTCTATGTTCCGATTTCGTGTTTTCAGCAACAACTACAACAGGTAAGATGATTTTTGTCTTGTCTGTATAAATGCTGATAATCTGTAATTAGAAAATTACTTTACAAGCTTATTATTTTAAAAGAATACGTTGATTAATGAGCTTTCGAACTTGAAAGCCTTTTTCATCTCAAAATAATTTTATGACTTTTCATTTTATTTGATGACAGAATAATTTTATGACTGTTGTTTCTGATTTTATAATAAGATAAAAATGATTTAATTAAAGCAATATAAATTGTTTGTAATCATAAAAACAAGGTACTTGAGGAAAAAATCTGGGTATCGCCAGTTTGTTTACATTTTGTGTTGTCAAAT
>BGPR01020056.1:7580-28357 GCA_013235015.1 Araneus ventricosus
TGCGTATACTGGTGCTGACCTGAAACTTTGACTCCTCTACTTGAATATCAGCCTCCTCTACAAACTCTGCAGGACAGTGGCGTAGCAGCGTAGTGGCAAGTGTGTATAGATGCCCCAGGAGCCAGTCTTAGATATGTGTAGATAAAATATTTATGAGATGATGTCAAATTTTGAAATCAAATATAAAGAGGAGTGCGAAATAATATTGTACCATGCCCCTTTGTGCCCTATTTCTTCTTGCTACGCCATTGAGGGCAAAAAATTTCCATTACACCCCACTTCCACTAACCTTCGCTACGCCACTGGATGCTGATCAGTCTACAGATAGGGGGATTTTATATTTTACCTCCAATGCAAATGTTTTTTTCGCGCAGTGGCGTAGTGACCTGGAGGCAAGGAGCGTATGGGCAGACCGTGCACAATTCTTAGAGGACAGTAGAGGCAAAATATAAGTGCGTATATTTCAATTTTCTTAAGTTGAATGTGATGAGGGGGTGAAGAGATAATATTTTGTACCGGGCGCTACTTACCTCTCTACGCCACTGCTGCAGAAACTAATTTTTTTCCTCTTCCAGGATGAACAGGCAACGATTCTGTTTCTTCATATTTTATAATAATTTTTTGGAGTATTTTAGCAGTGATTGGACCTGTTCGAAGCTGCTTCAGGGTTCCGAATTTTCATAGAGCTGCTATAACAACCAGTGACGCCATTTGGAATCATCATTTTCATTATTTTTTATTCTGTATCTAAACCTGCCTCTGATACCAAATGGACATCATTAAATTCCTCGCATTTTCCTCTTTTCAAATATATTTTTTTATTCTTACCAATAAATGGCTGCACTATCGATTTTATTTATTCAAAAATTGCTTTTTTGAACTTCGCTTCATTCAGCGAAAAATTTCAAAATAAAAATTAACCTAATAAATGTTAACATAATTTAAATAAAATTACAGGTACAATTTCGTGCTTATTATTTTGAAATATGTTAAAATATGTTATTTCACCTGTTTTTTAATTTTTTTATGTTCCATTTTTTTCTAGGTTTTTTTTTTCTTATTATTTTTTCTTTTTGAACTTTAATCTTATGCCGAAAATGAGTGCATTTCCCAAATTTCAGAGTTTTAGAATGAATAATTCTATGCTTGGGTCTGAAAGGGTTAAATATTAAATGACACGGAAAGGTTAGGTACGTTCATGAATACAACGAACAGAACAGGGGCAAGACGCTGAAAGAATACGGGTTAAATATCTATCACAATTTGAAGTTTAAAGTGACTTTATTAATTGAACCATGAATATCAAATTACTCATACAAATTCAATTGAGACTATAATCCCGGCGAACAAACAGGTCACAGAAAATAGCAGTGCGAAATGTGAAAAATGGCTTTATTTTGGTTAAATATACAATTTTTTTCTTCCTTGCTAAATCATCTTGCTGATTGCTTAAGTTGGAGAAGAATGTTGTTTAGATTTGTAGAAGTTTTAATAAATCCTTGCTATTCCTTGATTTCAAAGTTTGAGCAATAATTAAGAAAATTCTGGTTTTCAAGAGATTTAGTTTTCACTACTCAATGTGATTAAGAATGTTTCATAATATATGCTTTTAGTAATTAAGTGAAGAAGATAGGAAAACAACAAATGCGGTTTTATTTCAGGCAATCCTCTACGGATTTAGTTTCGTTAATAATGTCGGCACAAGAGGGCAGCACGACTTTAAACAAAACGGCATTCAGTCCTTTAATTACCAGTTTTCAGATTAGTTTCATAATTATTGATTTCAAAATCAATTTCAGTATTATGAATTTGATTTGTATTTAATTTGAATACCGTTAAATTATTCCAAACAAAAGGAATTTTGTAATTTATATTTCCCTCGCTGGATACTTTTGCGATAATTAAAAAATATTTCCCCCTTTTCCCCCCTTTCTTATTCTTTCGTTTCATATGGATTTATTGAAAATTTTATTTGGTTTTATGTAAATAGATAGAATAAGAAAGGGGGATGGAAATGAGTTTTGTGCTCACCATTTAGAGTAGCTGATGAAAAAGTTATTCTGTTATAATTTCTAGATTTGTGCTTTGTAGTAAAGGAATGTATCATCCGATGTTTTGAGTATACCAGTCAGACTATTATTACGTTTTAAATCAGCTTTTAAAATAAAATATATCGTCTCTTAACAAGCAACATCACCTATCTCAATTTGTGGACATTCCAAAGAGGAAGAAACTATTCAACTTTTCGCAACTAATAACGAATATTTTTGAATTTTTTTTAACATCTAATATAAAATTGAGACCGCATGATATGGAAAAAAAAGAAAAAAGAAATGTAAAAGTATTCGTTATTAGTTGCAAACAATTGAGTGTTTCCTTCCTCTTCGAAATTTCAAAAAATTGAGATAGGTGGTGTTGATTTGTTAAGCGACGATATTTTATTTTTTAACTATCAAGAAAAAAACAAGTGATATAAAATTTTTTTTTTAAAAGTCAATTCCTACTTAGGTCAGCGATCTACACGCTTCGTCACTGATACGTCGTCAAAAATACATGAAAAAATGATGCCTTCGTGAACATACCATAAAACAAAGAATATTAGGTCTAGAAGCTGGCAAACCTAGCTCCATCTATTGAAAAAAAATCGAACCAAACGACTCAAGGCGACATATGCTTTCTCCCATATAAAACTAAAATTAATTAATTAAATTTAATTAATGAATTAATGTTTGAAAAAACTGTATTAACATCAAGTGTCATCCACTACAAGTTTAAAAAAATGTATTTGAACTTCAGTGGATGAATAAAAAGTATTTTATTAACGATTGAAAATTTGAACAAGATATATACATATATGTATATAGGGAGAGTGTGAACTAATAGTAGGGATTGAAAAAAGAGCCTGCATTCTGTTATTTAAGACTCAAAATTGGAAATGAAGCATGAAATCAATTTATACTCACCCAAGAAACTTCAAATGCGCTGCTCCACTTAAATTATGGAGTCCACTGCGCAGTTTCCAGGAGAAAAAAGGACCCGATAACATATCACAGTGTAAGATAACGCACAGTCAGATGTTCAATCACACGCGCAATTACGTTCATTATTTGAGTTTGATGAAAGGTGTACTGATTCTGTTCCGACTTGTGATTGGTCAAAATCTTGAAATTGATTTTCTGGACGATTACAGTTTTTATCTTTTCATACTGAGTATGAGAGAAAAAAAAGAAGGATAAACGAAATATAAATTTTGAACTGGATATGTTTGGAATATGATCAATATAGAGGCTTGAAATTCCATGTTTTTATATAACTGTTGATCTGAATAAAATATAATTTAAATTATCAAATGCATACAAATTCGAAGTGCCCGATAAATATTTCATATTCAGTTTAATAAGATACTAGCATACAAATTTCGGAGTCTCTTTAAATTTATTGAGCAATCAAGTTTTTTGATGTACACATTTTATTTCAAAAGGGCACTTTTTGTATACCAGTTCATAGACGTTGCATCAGCTTTTATAAAATTCTAAAAAAATTATTTCATATCTTTTTTACCACTAAATACATTGAAGCAACTCTACATGAAATTCGTAACGTGACTGAATAATTTTCTTTTTTCCATAAAAAACTTTCGAATATGATTTTTTCCCCCTCCAAATGCTATTGAAATGTTCGTTTTCCAAAAACTTGAGAACATTCATTTATGAAATATCTCATTTTAATATCAGATGAGATGCGATTTTTCACAAGTAGTGAATTTTTTTTACATTTTCTACGGAAATTACTTATTCTGAGAATGGTGTCGTGACGTCACTAGGCTCGTTATGTAAAATCTAATTGCACGATGTCTTGCGCTGCATTGCGACGTAATTTTTTAAGCAAATGCAATTTACGATAAGAAGCTTATAATATTTAAAGTAAATTTGTTTTAAACTTATTATCTGAGGCAAATTTAGATTTCTCTTAAAATAGCAGAGTTTCTGCTTGAACTAATAAAAATAATTAAAATTCGACCTTATTATTGATAGAAAAAATAGAAAAAGTATCTAAAAAGGCAAAACAACAATAATAGAAGCAATTTATTTGGTGCGAGCATGTTCAGCATCATCCAGGAAACATTTGCGAGGTACAAAGATAAAAATACAAATTAAGGGAAGTTTTAATCGTGATAGAGGTAAAAATACAATAATAGTTAGTGTATCCCTCACTAGATGGAGATAGGTGCGCACACCTATAAACAAAGTTCACTTTTGAGCGTCGTTTTTTCCATTCCACAACAAGAGAGGTAAGACATTTTAAGCCCTCTTTTTTCAGACTATGTTTAAAAGACTTTTTTGAATTTCTTCTTTGTGGATAAATGTTTTTCTTTCTAATTTGTTCCGGAATAGGTTCAGGTCTTAGAGGAAAATTCAAATTTAGACCTTAAAGTCGTTTTTCCTCGACAGAAAACCTATTCTATTCTCTGATGACATCATCCACCAGATTCTAATTCCTCCTCGTTCTTTTTCATTCGTTTTTTTAACATTATTGTATTTTTACATCTATCACAATTTAAACGTCCCTTAATTTGTATTTTTATCTTTGAACCTTATTATCGAGGAGGAAAAAATAAAGATCAATTCCTTATTATAGTTTACATCATACTATTTATTTTTTTCGCAGGCGATGAACATAAAAGGCATAATGATTTGCCATGGAAGCTAAAATCTTTCAAAATTTAAAAAGGCATTTTTCAAACCATATCAAACAAGTGTTTGATGTGATTTGAAACAAGTGAAAACTTTTCCTCTGTTGGCATGATAACAGATTAATCTTTTTTTTTTTTGCGACTGATATACATACTGTATCAGAAGCATTTTTCCTCTTCTTATAGGCTTGCACAGGTACTCTAACCAAAAGTAATTAGACTTTCACTTCCTGATTAAACTTATCTGATTGTCATCTAATAATCCTGTAAATTGTTTTACTCGCTTGAATTGCACCGCTTAGTGAGTGATGGTTGGGATTAGTTTTAGGAAAGAAGAAAGGAATGAATTCCTACGATTTTTAGAAAGAACCGCTAATCAAATCTTCTAATTTTTAAAATGGAAGAAAGCCTCTTTTTTAACTGCTGCTTGCTGGCACTCCTCAAGAATGTTCATTTTTCAAAGATACTTTGCGATTTCATTTTCTTGCCTTAAAGGTTGTAAAGGTAAAAAATAAGTGAACGTATTAAAGTATCTTCTTTTATAGTTGTACGCTTTATTTTTTAATGTCTATTTCAGAAAAAAAACTGGTTATGACCATGACAACCAAATCTTTTTTCTTTAAAGGTTTGTTGATTAAAAATTAAATCAGTGATAAAAGAGATCTGTAAAAATACATTTTCAATCTAAACAACTGTATACATAAGTTTCCATTGTACCGTTTTGCAATGAATACGACAATAAAAAATTGTGCGTAAGAAAAGAAGCACAAGGCGAATTACTTTTCACAAGAAAGGAAAAGTATAATAGTGAATATAATAAAAGTGACAGATGTGGTAAAAAGGAAAGTATTTCTTATTCACAATGATGAGCGATCCGATGCATAAAACATATCCTTTACCTCTTGTTTTATGTATCAAATAAACACAGATGATGCGTTTTTATTTTCTTGGATACCAAAGATTGGAGAGGTATATTCTTCCACAAGTGCTTCATATATGCAGGATAAATACAAAAGAATCATGGGCTTTTATTCACTACATTTCAATAAGTATGACAACTACTTTTAGTTCTGGAACAGAAGACCTCGCGTAAAAAAATCCACCAAGATCTGCTTTTTTATGCAGTTTTTAAAGGTTTAGCCGTTTTTTCGAATGCGAATTAATTCCGGAACACTGCCTTTATCAGTATTCACAAAATAACAATTAAATATCTGCCTTTATCAGTATCAAGAGAACTACAATTAAATGTCTCACAATTACTAAAATGATTCAAATGCCTTAATTTTGCCAAGCTCGCCAAACATTGAAACTGTAACTTCTAGGCCTACGTTGAGGTCAAGTTAAATTTAGAGCATTGGTAGAGGCGAGATTTACGGGTCTATTCTGGTACCCCCGGTTGGGTTGGGAGACGTCACTTTTCCCGTTGTTCTTACGCGGAAAAGTGACGTCTCCCAACCCAACCGGGGGTACCAGAATAGATCCCTTACTGGGGTAGTCTTCGAGGTATTAGGTACGTAGAATGATTGACACTCAAGTGCTTCTATTAACTAGTACAATACTACACTACTCAGTTTCTCAACCTATCATGCCTGTAGTCCACATATATCAGAAGTACTCCATCGTGAGGAACCACAGAGCTGGTGACACAGTCAAAACAAGACTACTAGATAACAAAATAACAAATTTAATAAAACATCAACTAAATTAAAATCCTAAATCAAATCATAAGATCATTAAACATGCTAGCTATGAAATGATACAAAAAGAAGAGGGAGGTAGTGAATAGAAGTAATCAGTCTTTAAGTACTCCAACAGGCTGCTCGCTATTGGTCGATAGGTGACATCACAAAGAGGGCGGATCCTATCTGCATGCAATTACAATTCGAGATATTGCCAGATGCCGCGATGATGCCACAAAATCATTAAAAGATTGAGGTTATTTGAGTTGTGACGGATCCTACTATGGTTTGGATTGAGGTCGCTTTTCATTGGCTCTCTGCGTCACGTGACTTCGCTTGCTTCTGAATGATGTCATAGGAGCGCGCTTCGTTTGGATTTCGATTTTTGTCTTATCTATTGTATCATGAAAAAAACAAAATTATTTTTTAATTACGATTATTTCGATATTTCTAAAGGGAATGATGAATTCAAGATCAAGATAATTTTGGTTTCTCCATGATACAATAGCTAAGACAAAAATCGAAATCCAAACGAAGCGCGCTCCTATGACATCATTCAGAAGCAAGCGAAGTCACGTGACGCTGAGAGCCGATGAAAAGCGACCTCAATCCAAACCATGGTAGGATCCGTAAATATGCGTTGTCACTGACTATACTGTTGCTATACGTTTGGCGCAACTTGGTTAAACACGCACTTGCACCAAAAATATCCAAACAAGAAAAACAGACCTTAATACCGTATTTTAGAATATCTGACAGAGCATGAACTGAATGGTTAATGAGTAAGATGACGTACAAAAACTAACCTTAAAGATTGATGGAAGATCTTTAGTAAATTTTAGTTTCTTTTTCGAACTCTGAACGCAATGAATCTAAAACTTGTGATTTGATAATAATTCTTATCTCGGAGCTCAGTCTAACTTAAATCTAATTTTAGTCGCGTTAAAGGGAAGGCTGGGAAATGAAAACATCGAAATTCTTCGCCCATGACCGTTTTGGGCTTTGAAAATTAAATAAGGGTTACTTTGGTTAAGTAATGGATAGCTGTTTTTGTTTACTTTCGTATGACTTCGGGCATTTTAATAGCCAGATTGGTTAAAGCACACTGAAATGCTAATGGAATGAAAATGCAGACTAACAGAACCTATTGCTATTTTTTCAAGCTCAGTTTAGTTAGATACACAACCCGTTTTGAAGTTGTTGGCCTGTTCTTGGAAAGAAAATCGCCATAATAATTAAGACAGCAACACCCAAAGTAGCACCTCCGTTCTAGAATTCCGCACCACGCCAGCAAGACTTTTGTCCCTAATGGATTCAATTTGCACCAGTATCATGTATGTGGGATTTGTCACTGTCGCCAACAGATGGCGCAGCGACTCTCATACTGTAACGGCTCTATGTCACTCAGAGTCAGAGGTCAAGAGACGAAACTGAGATCCGATGGGCAAGGCAAGCTTTCACGTAGGAGACTTCAACTGCCTTCAGCTCCCGCAAAAGGGAGATTCCAGATCTCAATGACCAGCAACTGACCTCGCGTAGGTGGTCAATCCTTAACGATTGTCTGAGTATAGTGGTACGATGTGATAGCGTTGTGAACTCTCCGCCACCTACCTAGTTTCAATGTTAAAACGCAGTTCATCATCATTTGTAAATTATTCATCATCATCATCTCTTTTCTGTCATCATAATAAATAGATGTGTTACTTCAAATGGAGTGACTGGTGTTATTTCAAACCATCACACCCACATGTATACCATCACATTTTTGATTTCGTTTAAATGCATGGTGTGATTTGAGTCAATCTTGAATTGGATGTGAAAAACTTGATATCAATAAGTAAAACAACGTATATTCAAGCATATTAATAATTTACAATGACTTGATGTCAGGGTATGGCTGATTCGAGATTTGATTTTATCAGTGATCTGTCGCAAATTTAGGTCTGGTATTGTGTGACATCGGTATATGTGTGACAAACCGTTCTCCTAGACAATACTTGCTTCTCTGACTTTTTATCATCATGCCTTATCATTTATTTTATCATATAAAACTTTTTTCTGGATGAAACACACTGAGTTGATTCCTGTTTGAAGATATTACAAAAGGGACAAATGAAGGAAATCAAACGAACGTTGTGCTTTACTTTATTCCAAATTCGAATTCTCCACTCAAAATTAGCCTGAAATCACATAAGAGCCTATGATAAGCAGTGCGAACAGAATTAAGAAATTACAGTTTTAAGCTGACTTACCCCTACGATACAAGCCTAATCTAAATAAAAATGAAATTGTTGATTTACAAATTTCAATAGAAAGAAAGTTATCGTCCAAATAAAGTTTATTTTAGAAACTAAATTTTTACAAAAAAACCCAACAACAACAGAAAAAAAAACAGCTACTGAAGCTTAAACAATGAAGGCCAGTACGTGTTCAAGCTATATTTGCAAATGAACCACGCCAAATTTAATTTTGGATTCCTCTGCACATCTTTCAGAAGAGAAAGCGAAAGACTAACTGTATTTAGATGTTGCATGACTTTGGCAGCCACTTTTATCGTGTGATTGTGAAATCACGTGAATTCTCACTGGATCATCTATGAAACATATTTCATGTTTAATTGTGCCTTATACTCGGTTGTACCCCGAAGTTACGCGTTAGGTGGGACCAAAGAAAAGCGCTTAAGTCGGTGTATAAGTTTGCATATAAGTGCTAGCAAATTTTAATTAATTGGATACAAGGAATAGAAATATCGTTCTTTGGAAGGAAGATATTGTTACGAACATGGAAAATTGCTTCCCAGCAATGTTTGTCTTATGGTTGGGAAGAGAGTTCTACAGAGGTACGTATGGGAATTCCGGAGGAATGAAGCCATTGACCCCGACCTTGGCGACTTTGGCAATAAAATGTAGGATCTCAAAAATACTAGAATTTTTGAGATCCTAAATAGTACTAGAATTTTCTCAAAATATCTATTAGGAGCCGAGATCCGGATTTCTCCAGATGATTCCATGTGACGTCACGGTCTGTCGGGGAGACTATAAATAGGACCGTGCTCGGATCACAGTGTAGTGTGTTGATCGACTGGGATCGTCTTTGGAGCATGAACGCCTTTGGAATCTCTCTTTGGAGTTTTATCCGCAGTGCGAGCTAGTAAGCTGATAGACGCCGAATGGTATTACGAGTGCTGTTACCATTATTATTATGGATTTGCTGTATGTTGTATTGCTAATTTGTGCAAGTGCTGTTATTCCTGTTACTTGTGCTTCGTGTTTTCTGGAATATTCGGGAATAAAGTGTCATTCTCCGTTATCATCCCTGTTGGACTGTTTTCTCGTGCACCTACAGGACGATTTTTGTAACAATATGTAATAAAGAATGTAGTTTTCGAACATACTGACACAAAATAGTACACATTAAAATTGAATAATTCTTATGTTGAAAACATTTTAAAATCTAACAAACTCGTCTGCTGACTCAACTTTTTTTCTTCACGTAAAATTTCTTTATAGAAAACTAATATACTTTTTTATTCTTTGCCTTGCAGCTAGAATACGTTCCTCATTTGAGTCTGTTCCCTCCAAAATTTTTAACTCTCTTTCAACTGAGCCAAGCCTGCAAGTGTAATTTTTTGTCTTGGTGGATTTGGTCCTGAAGTGTCTGCTTCTACTGTAGCGATTTTCTCAGGCATCTCTGTACTCTCATCTACAATCAACTCTTTGTTATGCGAGTCCATCAGCTCGTTGGCATCATTACGAACCTCTTCCAGATGTAGGGGGCCCAAATATCGCCCACTTAAGCAATTATTTTAATAAGAGGACTAATTCACGTGTAATTTACGTAAAAATTGTTCCAATCTATTATCTGGGCAGTTATCCAAAATCAATCTGAATTGCAACTCTAACACATAAGTTTAACACTCATACCCCAACATTTTTTTCAGACCGCGGAATTTTTTCTGCTAGAAACAGTGTTCCTAACATCGTCCACTATATGTTTCTAATATAGATTGAGATAAAGTGCCACATATGTTATTGATCATGCTTTTTTAATTAAACATGGAAATTTAGGTATAACGAAATTGATAGTAATATAAGATAGTTTTTTTGTACTTTTAGGAATATAGTTAAAATATTCTTTTAAAACTATTCCTCTAAATAAAAAATCAAAATAGAAAAGAACTTAGGAGCATTGTCAGGTGATAGGAAATCAACCATGTATTTTTAATGGTATGTTTTTAAAATACAGTCCCCCTCAGAGGGCTAGGGTGATAATGGATATACCCAAGTGGGCGATAATGGGAAAACTCAAGTGGTCGATATTGGGAACAACCTAGCCCTCAAACATGGCGGCATTCTCCTTTGGAATCGGATCGCAAACCAAAAAAGAACAAACTACACGAAACTGTAGCCAATTATAGTCACTATCACTGCCTCAAATGGTATAACATTATGACTTGAATTTTACTGATTATACTAAAAGTAATGAAACACGATTATTAATTCACCTAACACGAAATCAGCAAACATTTCCAGAGAAAAGGAAAAACAACACAGGTTCAAACGGCTTCCTCAAACAACTATAGAAGGGAAAAGCTTTATAGTTCCGGCAGTGACTACTATATATCACTTTAAATCAAGAAGAAACCGTGCTAGGCGATATTAGAAAAGCAGGCGATATTTGGGCCCCCTACCGTTAAATGCCTGTCAAGATCGACACCATTTCCATTAAATGAGCGACATTATCACTTTCCGGAATTGTTTCTGGATCACTTTTGAAAAATATCAGGCAAATTTTCTTTTTCTTTTTGTTATATGCTTTTATTTCAGAACTAGCTGGTATACCCGGCGTTGGCAGAGATAAAAATACATTTAGGTCATGAGAACACTGTCATATTTTTAATGTAAAAAATACTTTTATATAGAATATTATATTATACAAATCCCTTTATCGCCTGAAAAGTTTTTTTAATTACAATGAGAATATCAATTGAACCAGACGATTTTTAAAAACTGAAGATAGCTATTTTTTTCCTTAGGTTTTAAATATAGCGTACTATTTTTGCTGTTTAACTATTTCTGCGTTTCATTGTTATTTACATAGATGCTTCATGGTATTTGTGATCGAAACATGGAGATTACCTATTTAGCAGTTTGGATTTCTGTAGCATACGAACTATTTATGCTCTTCACTTTTATTACATTGATAGAAGGTTTGTGCTCATCTAAGACGGACTTTTAGCTCGCCAACAATATCTCAGGTCTGATTGTCACGGATTTGCTAACGAAAGTTGTAGTAGAAAATCTCATACATCTTGGCAGATTGCTTCAGAAATAAAAAAAAGCATGAAAAACAGAACTGATGAATCAATTGACACAAACTTTTGCTTTGCTAATGGCTTTATTTTTAATAATTGTGTCCGGGTAAAAATAATGCAAAATCCACTAACAGAAAAAACGAAATGCATTACCAAATACAAAATTAAAAAAATGCTGAATTGATGAATGAAAATTTTTAAGTAAAGGGAGCCTTTCAGTGTTTCACAACACTCAGAGGGAAAAGGCATGGACAAATAAACTAACAAAAGTAATGCTGAAAGATTATATTAGAGAAATAAATAAATTATGGCATAACTACTATATCATATTAAATCATCACGGAATCCAAACAATATCCCGTGTGTATGTTAATTTGTAGACAGACAGTCTGAATCTCTTTGGCACGTAGCCAAAGCACGTGACCGTCACCGATTTCTTTGGCTTTTTTCATTATAGATTGTTTACCTTCAACGTTCGTCAGCAGAAGAGCTCGAACTGCGCATCCACCGTAAAAAGATAGTTTTTAATTAATAAAAAAGGAACTATTTAATGAATTGCCATGAAACCTTCACTTAAACCTTCTTTATTCTTCATAGTATTTGTAAACAAAATTTGAAGATCATTTATTGAGTAGTTTGGATTTCTATAGCGTACAGACTATTCATGCGTTTCCATTTTATTTATATGGCCGAGTTTTCTGGTTTGTGTTTTTGCATGTAAGTAGGACTTCCGCTTCCGGTGATAATGTTACGTCAATGGGAATTTTCAAAATTTCAACACTCTGTTTGAGGATATTAATTAATGTTTAAAGTGGAGCTTTTCAAAGTTATACCTTAAGAATACTTTGAAAATATTAAATTTAATATTTCTATTGTTGTGGCGCTCAATGTTTACTTAAAATAAGAGCCTAATGTAGAGGAAAGGCTGCCAAAATTATTCTTTATCACTTTTTTTCGACATCCAAGATTTGTTTGGCGGTTAAATTTGTAACCAAACGATTTGGATAAACACTGTCGGGTAAATTTCAAACCTAACGATTTAGCTAATTACAATAGTTCCATTTCGAATTTTAATGCTTTAAGAGCTTCTTTTTTCAACCGATTTTAAAAAAAGAATTACACAAACTCAAAGAACACGGAATTCAACGTTTTGTTTACAAAAGAAAGAACTGATTCGAACTCTTGGCGCTTGATACAGTTGCCAAATAGATTTGGCGATTGCTTAAATCGGAAGGTTACCAGAAAAAGGTCTATGAATCCAAAATAAACAAACCAGGAAACTCGTCCATAGATTTCATAAATTTGGAATTTCAACCATATTCTAAAATAGGAAATATTTGAAGCTAGTGTTGAAAGATCTTGAATAGAGTAACTTTCAGTTTGCGTAAGTCATAGTATTACTGAACTACCTTGAAAGAGTTGCAGCGAAAATCAGCAACGCAATGAAGCTATAGAAGTGTTACAATGTGATCGATCGATCACAAATTCCCGCCTTTGAACAATCATCGCCTGCTTCGTCTTTCCAGTTCTAAGAGTTAAGATACTTCTGGATAAGATACGTTAAAACCTTTGCTGCACTATAATTCGACACTCGAATCCGTCTCATCGCAAGCACTTAAAAAGTTAGTGTCAATTTCCTGTCGAGCTTTTGCGACAGAAGAGAACGGATGGAGTTTCGATTCTGCACATTTGTAAAATGCACTTCCTCTCCTCTGAAAATAAGGGAAATATTATTCTTCATGTAGATATTTGCGTCTGAACGAAAACATCCATTTCATTGCAGTTGATGATAAGCGTAAATAAGAATGGCTGAAGATTCCGACTTAAGATTTTGCTGGATTTTGACGTAGACTTAGTCTCTCCCCAGTGGTCTAATGGCGTGTCGAGAAAGGAAAAAATTATGACACTTTTCGCGCTAAAGTTAAACGCTTATAGCTCAGCAACCAAATAACACAGAGAGTTGGTTTTAGTTTCAGTTAATAAAGAAAGGTAAACATTGAAGATTGCAAACGTAATTTTAGAATTTTGAATTACGGTTTAGTCACAGTCAGTGGCGAATCCAGGATTCGTGTCTGGGAGGGGGGGCTGAGATCATAAAAATTTTGTATGGTAGTGACGAATGCCAAACCTCATGGCTTATATAAACCAAAACACTTTAACTTTACAGGCTTTCCTCTCCTGAAAATAAGAATAATAAAGAACACTACAATACTTTCGATAATTTAATAAAAAATACAATGAAATAGCTGGCCAAAAAATGTTTTCGACCACGCCAACGCTACAAGTGCAAGTGGAATGACTAGAAAAGTAGGAAAATTTTCGAGCCTGTCAAATCAGAAAGCACTGCTGTCACGATTTTATTACTATTCTTTTAAAATGAAAATTAAGATCAAACAGTTGTAGTGATTTTAAATTAAATCAAGAATTTTGGTTTAGCTCTGGGGAGGGGCTGCAGCCCGATAGCCCCTCCCCTGGATTCGCCACTGGTCACAGTCAAGCAGCAAAATTGGTGAAAATCGCGAAGAATTTTATATGTCTAGAGTCACATAGTCACACTAGACTATTAAGAGTTAATATTACTATATAAGAGTTAATAGTCATATAGAGCTACTTTAATCACGGAAATCGCAGCTGAGTCAGGTAAGTAAATCTACGCCCCTCCATCCCAGCGGCAGTTCCGCAGAGACAGCCTCCCGTCGATTTTTTAAAGCTCTTCTTTTGATTTTCTGTGTGAAAATATAAAGGAACTCCGTTTAAAAAATACGGCATATTATTGACTCATATCTAACTTTAAATGACGAAATAATGCACTAAATTAGAAAAGAGATTTTGAATAAAGGAATTTGCAGACAGAATTGTAATTTAGCTTCCATGGTTGCAACTGCTGTGAGGTAAAAAATCCAGTAATATGGTAAATTAATTTGAAATTGGAATTAAATTGAATACTGGATTATTAAGGTTTTCCGCGAAAATGGAGAATGAAGAATCTTAATAAGATAGAAACTTTTCTTCCCCAAGAAAAGAAATCGATCAGAATTTTTTTCTTTAATTCAATTTAAATGTGATGTTTTAAACTTCTATTATGTATTGAGAAACTCGGATAAAACTCGAAAAAAAGAGGAGTCTAATTAATTATGTAGCATTTTTTTCATGAAAATGGTTGAAAAGTTTTCTATCCTTTTTGATCCTTGAACTGAGAATTTTCACACCGTTTGAAAAATACAATTTTAAACTCGACGAATTCTTAAAGACTTTGGAATTTGTTTTAATGTTTCGTTTCTACCATTTTGAAGAATTGTAAAATACCTCAGGACAATTAAGATCAAACTAGTTTGAACAAAAAAGTTTTATCATTATAGAGAAAATAACTGAAAATATACTTTGTTAACAGTGTCGAACCGGAGAAGAATGCTGAGAAATTCAAGGAGTATATAAAAAGAGTTACAATAATGTAAAAATCGTCTCTTAACAAGCAACGCCACCTATCTCAATTTTTTCTCGGACATTCCTAAATTTTTTTAAACATCTGATAAAAAAAGTAAGACCGCATGTTCCTACTAGATACGAAAAAAATCACAAATATTCGTTATTGGTTGCAAAAATTGAGCATTTTCTTCCTTTTTCAAATTTCAAAAAATTGAGAAAGTTGATGTTGCTTGTTAAGCGACGAAATACAATTGAATCATTGTTTACAAAAACCAGATAAGTCAATTTTTTTCAAAAATTCGTTTATGCTATTTCCACGTTTTAAAGCGGTTTTTACATAATGAGTAAAAAAATGGGTACTTTTCCGTTAGCCGGGCGCAAATGTCGCCAATTGTGAACCAAACGCGAGCCAAGTCGCCGGGCGCAAATGTCGCCAGTTAGAACCAAACGCGACTAAGTCGCCGGGCGCAAATGTCGCCAAATTTGGCGGAATTTACATTAGTTTGGCGATTTTTCGCTTGCGCCCGACTAAAATGTCGCCAATTGTGAACCAAACGCCCGGTTAAAATGTAGCCAATTGTGAACCAAACGCGAACCAAGTCGCCGGGCGCAAATGTCGCCAATTGTCAACCAAACGCGAGCCAAGTCGGCGGGAGCAAATGTCGCCAAAATTTGGCGGAATTCTACATTATTTGGCGATTTTTCGCTTGAGCCCGGCTAACGGAAAAATACCGAAATGATTACAGCCAAATAGATTCGCATTATAGGAATACAAAATTAACCAGGTAAAAAAAAATTCAATCATGCATTCAAAAAATATTCAGTTTTATTAAAGCTCCCAGCATCTGGGCATTATTGCAATCAATGATTCAATTATACTGTTTAATAGAGGATCCGTGTATTTTATTTTGACGATTATGGTGGCAATATAAATGTTTGAGAAACATATTACTAAAGTTAATTTTTTTCTCGCACCTAGTTTTGCTGAATTATTCAAAATCATGATGGAAATTTAAGAGTTAGACAATTATAGTAACAGTTGTCCTTTATTTTGAATACTTTATTTTTAACTAATAATACATATGTTTTATGAAAAAAAATATTGTAATTGCCATATTACGAGAAAAAAAAGTTTTCCATTCTGCTTAGATTTAAATTGCTTTTAAATTTGGAGTTAAACTGTTAAAAAAAATCTAAACTTTTAACACCTAATTCTTTATTTTCATTAGGTCTTACACAAGTATCAAAAATAAAAAGAAAATAATTTTCGAGAAATCAGTTTTAACGACCCAAACTTAAAAAATAATTTTTTTTCTATCAAAATTCTGGATGTAGGAAGGAAATCGTAAAAGCGTGAGGCACAAATTTGAGTAAATTTGAATTTTAATAACATTTAAATTGTATTTTAATTAATAATAATAAGAAATTATTAATTATTAATAATAATTATTATTTAATTATTATTATTAATAATTAATTTTAATTATTAATAATAATAATAATTTTTAATTGTATTTTTAATTTTAATTTTTAATAAATGTTCAGGAACTTTCTTTCATTTCATATTCATAATTGTTTAATTTCGGTATCGTGTTGTTTTCTGCTCCTCACACTTTTATGATTTTTGTTTTGTGTGGAGCACAGATAATGAAGCAATAATTTCTCTTCAACTTTTTATTTCCAACTGCTTCTTTTTAAAGCACTTAATTCAAGATTTTTTATTTTCAATAATTACTTTTTTATTTTCTTACTGAGAATACAAAAGAATAATATAAAATCGTCTACGACTGACACTATATAAAATTTAATTAAAACATAGACAATAATATGGACGAGAGTAGGGGAAAAATGAGAGTTTGGACTCAGGGGATCAGGGGATCATCGGATAAGATGGGGCACCTTTCCTCCCCTCAAGACTTTTCCCCACCCGACTCCAGCCGAGTTCAGATAGAATTTGCTTGAACTTTAACTCCTCTTAGATTAGATAAGAATGATGATAAGGAATTTATTTTTTATTTTTCGGACTTTGAAAATTTTTGAAGAACTTTTATTCTCGGCTTATTTCTTTTACAAAAGTTTGATTTTAGTGGTTAGATTTTTTCACAAACGTCCTTCACAGATTTACATCAATTCAATCATAACTTATCATGCGTGCAATAAAATAAAATATTTAAATATAAAATAAACATAATAATTTGATACTTACAATCTTAATTTCATTTTTTTTTCTTTTCTTGCTTTTATAGATTTTGAATTTTCTCAGCTTCTGAAACAGAATTCATCAATTGGAGTTAAACTTCAATCTTATCTATTTTCGGCATGCTCTATTTTCTTTTTTCGTTATCGAATTACGTTTTCATTTGTTTTCAGGAAAATTTCAAAACTTACATTTTCTGTTCTTAAATAACAAAAGTTTACTTAATCAAGCTAATTCACAGAAAATCTTTTGAATTAAATCAGTTTCATAAGAATAATTCTTCAAATGAACTAGCGTTGATTTTATTTTTCTTTCATCATTCAACTTTCCTCTTCTTGTTTCGCTTATTTTCCCACTAACAAACACAATTTTAGAATATTCTAACAATAACATACAAGAGACATAAAATCACTTAGTTTGAATAAGTTAACTTAAAATTCCGTTTTCAACTGTTTCAGGAATATCAAAACGTTAAACTCTTAAAGAATGGAACATCGACGAAATATCTTCATTATTAACCATTAAAGATCACTCTTTTTTTTTCTGTTGGACATATAACTTATCTATAAAGACTTTGCAGTTTACTTCAAATAACGCTAAAGGTGACATTAAACTCTAAATGCAATAGATTCATCACAAATTATTTTATCTCAAAAATTTAGGACCATTCATCATAGTTAATTCTAAAACTATATAAAACATTCCACTAATCTAAAATTTTCGACTATTAACTAATAAAACATTTATTTCGATACTTAAAAAAAATTTCGACTGATTTGCTTTTTTTACAAAACTTATTCCGACTTTCTCATCTCAATTCCTTTCAATCTTATTTTATTTCGCACAACTATTTATTCAATTCCATTAATTATATATATATATATATATATATTCTCTAACTAATTTTCCATACATGACTAGATGTTTTAAACGCATTTCTTCCAATGATGAAAACGACCAAAGAATATTCTATCAATAACATAGAAAAATAAAAAAATACTTTTAGGTTTGAATAAATTAATGAAATGAAACTCATGTTTTACATTATAATTCCTTTTCACATTGATCAAATAAATTTAATCTCAACAATTTAACCACCAAAGAACATTTTCTGCATGCGTGAAGACTGTGTGTGTGTGTGATTTACTTCGAATAACGATAAAAGAGTTACCACGTTCGTGTGTGTTTGTCTCTTTGCGACAGATTATCTTTTGAGAATATTCCACAAGATAATTCTAACCATTGCTTACTCTATCTCAATCCTACATGAAGCATAGCTTGCTTTTGATTAATTTTGAATTTTTTTTTCCAATTGTGAATGCAATTATTAAAAATCTCTTTGGTTTGATTAAGTTTTCCGTGCATGGTGAAATTTGATAAAATTGAACTTAAAATTTCAATGTTCTACCAGTTTCTGAAAAAAATACCGAAACATAAAACTATTTTAAAGCCGACTGTTTCAGATGAAGATCTGTTCCAACTTACTTAAATAAACCTCATTCAAACACTTCAAGATTGAATTTCTTTCTTAAACTTAAAACTTTTACAATGTTTAAACAACACAAGTATCTTTATTGAATTCTTTCTTCTCTCATAATAAAATTAGATAAAATTGAACTTAAAATTTCAATTTTCTACCAGTTTCGAAAATACCAAAACATAAAAACTATTTTAAAGCCGACTGTTTCAGATGAAGATCTGTTCCAACTTACTTAAATAAACCTCATTCAAACACTTCGAGATTGAATTTTCTTCCCTCAACTTAAACCTTATGAAAAATATTTCAGAGTGTTTTAGATATTCAATTTTTTTTCTCGGCTTTTGAACAAAATTTCTTGAATTGCTCTTTCAATCCTATTTTATTTCAACAACTGATTTTCCATTTTCATTATATATATATATATATTGATTCTTGATTCTCCTGGTTTTGAACTTCAAAAAAAATCTTCATCAATAGATGTATGCTTCATGGTTATAAAATCTAGCTATGAAGACCTACGGTTAGTATTAAATTTGTTTTATCATATTTCCTTTAAGATTAAAAGATCGTGCTAAATCTACATCTGTGTCTAATTTGGACACGTCATGGATGAGACTTGCCATGCTTATTTCTAGAATATTTAACTATGACTATCGTCTCTCTGATAATTCTAATCACGCATTCTTTTTCAACTATCATACATAGAAAATCTCTTTATCTTAAATTTCAGTCTATTAATTTACATATTTATCTTTATGTCACTTGATAGTTCTTAGAACTGAGAATATTCTATGCCCATTAAAGGCATGAGTTTGTTTGTTTTTTTTTCTGTCTCCCCTTTCACCCAATCACATTCGCAAATGATTAAGTTCCCACACAAGTTCAACAATAATGTTACTGAATCCTTTTATCAATTTTTAGAGTTTCCTTATAAATTTTGAACTTTCCTTCATGAATTCCCTCTACTTTGATTTTTGCCATTCTACTGTGTTCCCTGACTTCTCTTCCATCATGAAACGTGCATCATCTGAATCCGTTCTTCAGCGACTGCTGCGAAGAAACTCTCAACATTTAACAACACTGGTGGCTTTTACTGCAGACTCTATTCCTAACACCATTATCACCCTCGGTGAGAACAACTATGCTGTGGTCAGTGATTTCGGAATGTTTTAAATGTGCATCTGAAAGTTCAAACGAACGAAAACGGCAGAATCTTCCCAACCAAAAAACGGTGTTATTTTTCACCTTACGTGTGGAAATCACTTGTTACGAAATGGACACATCTTACCATCAGAGACTGGAAAAGTGCTAATCGTCAGAGACACATTGTTTCTAACCAGTGCATGGATCGAAAATGTTCTCTATGTCTCGTTCAGCGATATTCACGAAACAAGACTTTTCGAGACAGTTTCTCCCATCTGTGTGCCTACTACGCGAAACTGAATGGAACCAACTCTAGCCTTAGGAAAAAGATCAGAAAGCTGTAAGTCACTGATGTTTAATAATTTTCTGAAAAGAAAATTCTTTTTGAATGTCTTCACGATCTCCACGCACCAATTTACAAATGGAGCTGACGATGCTGAAATGGTGCTATCGATGTCCCTAGTAACAGAACTTTAGCGGACAATATAAAGAGACGAATCGAGGATGATGGTTTGCAATGGCTGCATTGAGAATCAGATCAGCTTGGTCACGAATGCGTGACCATGAACTTTGAATCCAGACATAGTCTTTACGGAGACTTGTCATCCTATCGATAGACATTGAACTTTTAGTGAAAGAATTTGTTGAGAAAATATGCAATGCTTAATTATATTAATGAGACCTTTAAATAATCTGTAACATTATTCTACTTGTGAAAATGCCTGTGATATGTATATAGCTTCTGACATCATGCCTCATAGAATGTTTTAAATAAAAGTGTATTTTATTTTATTTTATTTTATTTGTGTTTATATAGCAATACGTAACTGAACGAAGTACAATAA
>BGPR01020057.1:0-28355 GCA_013235015.1 Araneus ventricosus
ATTTGACAACACAAAATGTAAACAAACTGGCGATACCCAGATTTTTTCCTCAAGTACCTTGTTTTTATGATTACAAACAATTTATATTGCTTTAATTAAATCATTTTTATCTTATTATAAAATCAGAAACAACAGTCATAAAATTATTCTGTCATCAAATAAAATGAAAAGTCATAAAATTATTTTGAGATGAAAAAGGCTTTCAAGTTCGAAAGCTCATTAATCAACGTATTCTTTTTAAATAATAAGCTTGTAAAGTAATTTTCTAATTACAGATTATCAGCATTTATACAGACAAGACAAAAATCATCTTACCTGTTGTAGTTGTTGCTGAAAACACGAAATCGGAACATAGAAAGCTTAACAGAAGGTAAAGAGCAATCTTCTGATATTTTACAACGCAAAACATTTTTTAAGTAAACTTGCTAAATCATGCTCGGCAGATTTATGGACGAGAATGTGGAATTCGGGAGTCGAAAGGATTCATCATTAACATCATTTTTAGATGTATAACACACAATGATCACTCAGAGTCGCAACGACAGGTGGGCAAAGGGGGTGTAAATGTCCCGGGCGTCGGTGTTTTTATGCAAGGTAGGAGAGCAGGGGCCTGACCTTGCTCGAAGGTCACAGCAGGGGCGGATTCAGCTAGCTGGGGGCCTCTGGCGTAGGATTTCTTTTTGGCCCCATGAAAGCGTTAGAAAGTATGTACATTTGTATTTCGTCTTGCCAGTCATTAGGTTTTAAAATAATATAATTTTGCACAAGTTTATTGAAGCTTACTAAATTTTAATTAATAATATTTTCATTTATAACTGCTACATTGTATTTTAATAATCAGTATATTTAAGTAATATTACGAATAATGATTTGACCGAATGATCGAATACCAAATATTCGGCCAAATTTCATATTTTTTCAATGTTTTTTTTTACAACAATTCACTTTTGATTGCAAATAAAATATTTCTGAAATTTTAAATATAAAATATTAATTAATAAAATTGATTTTTTATTATTTGAGTGTTTAAAAAAAATCTTAATAAGTTGAAGTATTTTTGTAATATTTTGAATACCTTAATTCCAATAGTCGGGAATGAGAAACCCTCTCATTTCTGGGATTGTTTGACAGAAATAAAAGAGCCGTCATTGCAGAACATGACAATGAAAAACATAAAGAAGATTCAGTGAATAATTAAAATTATTTGGAGTGAATCACTATTTTCATAAAGAACTTCTAATAGCTGGGATGGAGTATCCATTTAATTGGTAGGGAAAAAAATGAGGAAAAATTTCCAAGCTTTGCGAATTTAAGAAAAATATCTTGCAGATCCTGCAAGCACAGCGTATAGTGCGCATTTATTTTTTGAAGCTGGTAATGTATATGAAACCAATCTAAACAAAATTCTTCTTGAGAATGCTGAAAAATAATTGTTCGTGCACCTTAATTTCAGGCTTTACAATGATACATGATAATAAATACACTTAAGTACTTTGTTACTTATAATTTAGTAACTATCAAATATTTTGATAATAAATATACGGAAATATAATTCTGCGCTATATTTTTAGTTATATATATTTTAAAGCACATTTAAAAAAAAATTACTTTCCTGAATTTATCCGACATGTTATGATTGTTACTTCAGAGTAAGATTTGAGACATTTAAAAGGTGAGTGTCCCAAAACTATCCTGCAAGTGTAGTAGCAACATTGAAAAACTGAAGCTGGTCACAGTTTTAAAGTATTCAATATATAAGAGAATGGTTCTTGTAGGAAGCAATAGATTGGTGAGTGAAAAAATGATGAAGACTATTGTCTTACTTTC
Organism: Araneus ventricosus; assembly: GCA_013235015.1. Classification (NCBI taxonomy): domain Eukaryota; kingdom Metazoa; phylum Arthropoda; class Arachnida; order Araneae; family Araneidae; genus Araneus; species Araneus ventricosus. Next base: position 1,828 of record BGPR01020057.1, read on the forward strand.
CAAGCAGTTTATCATAGTAAAGGTAGTTTGAATCGGTACAATAGTTAAAAATTGTAATGTAAATTCTGATCAGAATACTTCACATTTTTGTAAGGGGTGGAAAGAGGGAAAACTGGGTTACAATTTTTGTACTGCCGTTCATACTTTCTATTCTGTATTAGAATATTTCTTTTTCATGTTTTACAGCGAAAGAACAATACTCCCACTGGTTTGACTTTAAAGGATTGGAGATTTCTGGCTTTCACTTTTAGAAAGTTCCTTTGTTAAAAATTTATCTTCAGCAAAGATTCACATCAAGTAATCGTGAATAAATCAAATTTATAACATTTTCCATGTACGATGAAGGATCCAAAAAAAATTTACAAAGGTAATAAAAATTAGTTATTAAAATTAAACAGAAAATATAAAATTGAATAAAGAGGCAAACTCGCCAAGCACTTTTCCACATAATCACCAAATATATTTAGGCATTTATAATCTCGCAGGACAAACTTGTTTAACTCGGCTTGGCAGAAATCGCGTCCTGTCCATTGAGCCAGTTCTCAGCAACTGTTTTCGCATCACTCACTGAAGAGAATCTTGTTCCAGATAAGTGATAAGTGTTTGGAACCCAGATTGGGTGCCGAATCTGGGCTGTAGGAAGTGGATACAGACTTCCCACTTGATATTTCGCAGCAATTCTTGAGTTTTGAGAGCAGTATGGGTATTTCATGCAGGAGGATGACACCATCATTCAACATTCCAGGGCGTTTGCGTCGGATAACTTCACGATGGCCCACTGATTATTTCCTTTTTCCGAAATTGAAGGAACACTTATCTGGAACAAGTTTCTCTTCAGAGAGTGTTGTGAAAACAGTTGTCGAGAACTGGCTCGATGGACAGGCGTGATTTCTGCCAAGCCGGGTTAAACAAGTTGGTCCTGCGTTCAAATAAATGCCTAAACAGATTCGGTGATTATATGGGGAAGTGATTGGTAAGTTTGCCTCTTAATTCCTTTTTGTATTTTCTGTGTAATGTAAATAAATATTTTTTTATCATCTTTGTAAACTTTTTTTGGATTTATCCTTGCAGTAATTCTGATGGCTGAAAATATGAAGCTGAATCACTTAGTATAAGAACAATTGGGCTTGAAATTTTCATGTGTTTAGCATACGCTCTTACGAAAAGTAGCAGATAAATCTGCATAAAAACTATAAAGCTTCAAATGGTTGAAATTTGTTTGGAAATCTACAGTGTTAATATATTGTCTATTCAGGATCTGCACACTTGTTAATTTTTGATACTCTATAATTTTTTAATGCCTGTTTTCTTTTCTCTTTCTGTGTTTAATCATCTAATGCGTGCTTTTTCTCACTATATGCCGTGCTTGCAGAAAATTTTGAAATTTTTACGCCTTTTTTTCTACCAATTAGGGGAAACTAAGGATACTTGGCCCTACGTTATTTTCTCAGCTTGTGACATAATTGGTAATTTTTGTGTGCCATTTTTATTTGACTTTTGGTCATATGGTCTATTGGAGGGGTTTTCATTCCAAGCTGAAAAGCCATCGTATTGGTGTGTAGTTAAAGATATTTTAGGGGTACAAAAGTAAATTTTCACTTTTTCATTCCTCACTGGAAGGAAATTTACTATTGAAGATATGATGAATTAAAATATTTCCGAGTTTTAAACATACTTCTAGCTTTAATTTTATAAACTATGTTATGCAGAATCTTAATTCTAAGTGGTTTAATTTTTAGATTATTTAGGAAAAGTCAAGTTAGGGATACTTGACCTTATCAAAAGCTAGTGCAGCTCCGATGTCGTAGCCGACAGAAGCACATTTTGTGTTGGGATCAGTTTTCTGGTTGCGTGGAGTTTGTTGGCAAAATGGCAACTAATATAGAGAATAATTGCTTAAAAATTTTTTGCTAGTAATTATTTTCTGAATAAAATTTCTTTTTAATATGATAATTTCAAATGATGAAAATAATTATTTTAGTAAGAATTTTAAAAAGAATTGAAATTTCATCAATCTATTTTTTCTCGCCTGAAAGAAAGTTTTATTTATTTATTTATTATTTGAATAAAAATCTTTTGCTCCGAACGTTTGGTTTTATTTAACTTTTCGCCATTTCTATTGAATTTTATTCTTGATTTGAATTTTCTCTTAACCGTTAGACTTAGGGGACTTAAACCAGAAAAACTGCTTTGAATACGGGCATATTATTAGCATTGAAAGATAAAAAATTTTTTGGTACAACAGCTAAAGGAAAGCCCGTAAGGAAAAGGTTAAAATATATTTTTATTCTTTAATTTGCTTTAAATATTAGAAAAACCGAGTAAGTCTACTAAGTTTCTTTATTTTTAGCTTTGTACAACATTTTTTAGATCCTTTTTTCATTTTGATGCTATTCTTTTTTTTCTAATTTTCCAAAACCGGCATTTCTTTAACGCCCTAACGACGCTGCTAGGTTCCCAGTTCCATTGCTGTAATTTTTTATCATTTAACTAAATCAATATTTTAATTCTTTATTAAATTTTGAACTAATTTAATTTAATAACTAGATTTAATTTAATGACAAGACTAATTTAATTTATTAACAATATTTTATTAATAACAACTGGGTTTTATAGATTTCATATTATTTTTTATTAGTTTCATTAATATTTTTCGATAATAAACACCTTTTTTAGTTCAGTAGTATTAACCTAATATCTGCATTTCGCGTACATAGAAATTATCAAAAGAATTTAAGTACTCTTTGCATGTAGGGTCAAGTATTCCTAGCTTAGGGTCAAGTATACTTAAGGTCAGGGATACTTGACCCTAGGCGATTTCATGAAATATATTTATTTTATAATTCAATGAGATATCAGTTTAGAATAAGTACTTTTATCCTTCTTATATATAAAGACAAATCTTTTTATGATGAAAAGAATTCAAATCTTCGAGAAATATAAGAAAAAGTAAAAGTAGGGTCAAGTATCCCCAGTTTCCCCTAAGTGGGCACTCCATCCTAGCTATTAGAAATTCTTTATCAAAATAGGAGTTTACTCCAAATAATTTTAATTTATTCATTGCCCTTTTTTTTTGTTTGTCATGTTCTACAATGACGATTCTTTTATTTCAGCGAAACAGTGCCAAAATGGAGCGAGTTTATCATTTCCTATTATTGGAATTATGGTATTCAAAATATTACAAAAATACATCAAGGTATTAAGATTTGTTTAAATATAAAAATAATGAAAATTGATTTTAGTAATTAATTTTTTTCATTTAAAATTTGAGAAACATTATATTTACAATCACAGGTGAATCTTTTTTAAAGTTGGGTATTCGGTCTGAAATTTGACCGAATATTTGGTATTCGGCAGGATCATTATTCAATACATCACTATTCATATACAGATTATAATGTTACACAATGTAGCAGTTATAAAATGTAAATATTATTAATAAAAATGCAGTTAGCTTCATTAAAAGGATGCAAAATTATATTACAATAAAACCCCGTTTAACCGAACTCGGATTAACTGAAACCCGGGTTGTCCGAAATGCCTCTGAAATTGCAAATCCAACCAGCGGGTATACTTCCCCAAAAAGGTGCCGTTTCCCCTTCCCCCGCGTGGCTAAAAAAATTCGAACCTACTGTTATCCAGAATTCAATGACTATCAGAAAGTTTTACATTATAGTGATTGAAAAATATCTGGATAAAGAATCAAATTCAAAGATATGCGTACCGATTTTCCGCTCTTACCGGCTCAAGAACAAACTGGCGTATTTCGCTACACCGTAATAAAATTCCGTTCCGTTCCTTTCGCGTGCACAGAAGATTGCTACCAGTACGCATGCGCGTGGAGATAAACGGAATTGGTTTCAAAAGTAAATTATACAGACCGACAGACAGTCAACCCTTTCACGGATTCGGCCCAAAATTTTATACGGACCTACATTCATGACGACAAAACCGTGTAACAAATTTTATCCATCTAGCTATTCAAGTTTTTGAGTTATAGTGGTCACATGACCGCGGACAGACAGACTTCCCGTAGACGGATTTTGTCCACAATTTGATAGAAACCTAAAATTATGTTTAAAGACCACATACCAAATTTCATCCCCGTAGCTCTAATAGTTTTTTAGTTATCGTGTTCACAGACACACACACAGACACACATACAGACACACATACAGACACACACACAGACAGACATAATTCCAAAATTGTGTTTTTAGGAATCAGGGAGGTCTAAAACGTGGAGATGCGTCAAAATCTCGAGTTCGAATTTTTTGACGATTACAATACTTTATCTTTGTGTACTTCGTATACGAGAAAGTAAAAAAGTCCATTGAAAAGATGGTGACCGTTATACCAGCTATAGACTGCTGTACCATTAATCTTTTTTTTCTTTTAAAGCAACCCGGGAACTTCAGTACATGTGTTGTTGCTATTTTAGATTGGCCTAAGATTTGCTGAACAGTGCAGTGAATTAACGTCAGCTGACGTCCTTCTAATGAAAAGATAATGGGACATGCAGCTCAAAAACTTTGAGAGGGACGCAAGAAACAAACAAAAATTACCGAGATTTTTGAATGAGTAATTCATATGCTGAAAACTATTATTAAGTATACATTGATGGGCCGAATATTCACCGAATATTCGTTACATCCCTATATAATTAATCTTTGAATTACATCCTAATGAATCATAATTAACAAATTTTAATTGGCATAAATAAATCAAAGCTTAAGAATTTTCGAAATAAACTCAGAATCCATTTAATAAAAGTATATAGATAACTTTTTAAAGCGAAATTGCTTTCTGTATTACTATTGAACACATTACTATTATTATTTAATAGTATTAGTGAAGCATAAAACTCTAAAAAATACTAAAAGTAAATACTGAAGTATTATAATCTATGTTTAAATTGAAGAATCAATCAACCTCTCGAAGAACCAATTTGAAAGAAATCATTTTGTCTTCCCATTTTATAATTTAAAAAATGTAAGGCATGAATTCATTTTACGAAAGAAAAATGTTTCGAATTATTTTATTCCCAACGTATTTTTAAACTGAAGATTAATAATAAATAGAACTCATTCTGGCACTTTTTCAGAAACGAAGATGTAGAGACGGATTATTTTTATTAATCACCCAGGATAAGTTAAAAAAGGAAATAATACACTAAAATTATCGACAAATTTAAAAAGTCGCGGGGGGAGTTCAGTTTGAATAGATCATGAATTTGATTTTAATAAAAAAGCTAACATTATGAAATACGACACATAAATTCAACAATAATATGATGCTTTAATAATTGGTAAGAGTTAGAATTATTCGTTAATTGTAAATAGTAAATTACTTTTTAGGTTTCTGATATACTTCGTGTTCTTTGAATATCTTGTAAAGCCACAAAGCATAAAATTATACAAAAGGCATGCACATGCCTTGAAATAAGAAAGTTATGACTGTCTAATTATTAAGTTCAAGTGTTATTTAGTTCTTCATGTTTCACGTATAGAAGTGTCATACTATTTAACAAACTATTAGAGAAGTTCAAGGCGTTCAGCCTCTACAATAGTTTTTGACTTTTTTCCAAGGCAGAAAATTATCATTTGTTAAAATTTTAGTTAAAAAAATGAAAACACAAGGAATTGTGAAATATAGAAATTCAACTTAAGAGCATGTATTTAAGATAAAAAATATTTAAAAATACATCGTCATCAAAATATAGTCAGTTGATAAGATTTAACCCCCAAATGGATCGCATTTTTTTGCTATCTAATAAAATGATTCCTCCTGTTTTGGAAAGGGTCTGTCGTTTTTATTCATCTAAGAAGGCATAGAATACTTGAGATGCTTATGGATTCTATGTAATTTTTGTGTCAAATTATAAAGCTAATTAATGATTAAATTCTAGTTTATTAGCCTAAAAATGCTATAATTCGATGCACGGCAATATGACGGGCGCGAGACTTAAGGGATTGAACAGACTATTGATTTCTTATTACTTTTATATACTTGAAAATTACGTTGAAAATATTTAATGGGCATATGCTTTTATAGCAACGGTTCAGTTGCGCTGTTTTTACAAAAATTACACTTCTAGTACTCGATATCTTATTTTTATTGAATTACACATATGAAAATAATCCAGCAATTAATAGTCACAATCTTTGCAAAGATAACAAATGATATTAGAACACTGACTAAAACCTTTACTCCTTCTGTTGAATATGAATCTAAATAAATTATTTTTTCACATTTCAAAAATAGGATTTTAAAATTAAATGAAAACAATTGTACACAATTGAAAGCTATGAATGTAACGCTAAACTTCAATACGCAAAAATATTTCGAATTTGTATAAAATTCACACGATTTTGTTTTTTGTTTGGAGCTCAATGAAATTGGCATGCTAATCGATGAAATGCTGCAATGAAATGTTTTTCAAAATTAAAATATCAAAAATAAAATTTACCTTATTGCTTATAAACACTTCTTAAAATAAGCCAGTTCGTTAGGCAGAATTGTGTCTATTCCAAAGAATTCGTGTTCTCATAGTTATATAAAACGCAGGAGTGGATTTTTTTCTCCATGAACACGACAGAAAATTTATCGAATTTTATTTCTTCGTCGTAATGGGGTTCGATCCTGTAATGCCGTGGCGAAGTGTTACCGGGGTCTTATAAAAGATCAACGGACTTAAAGAAGTTACAGAATTCCAGCATTTTAAAATTTAATAAGAATCTTGAATAAATTGCTATTTTACAATGTTATATACAATTGTAGTATATACAATTTCAAGAACGAAGATAAAAAAGTCCCGGATATAGATAGCGAGAGTCAATAACAAACGTAACTTGACTTCGTCGAAGTTACTGACGGTGAGTATACTCAGAGATGCAACTTTATCGTAAATTTCATGGAACCATGAGAGTTCAGCAGTCTATAGTAACTCAGGGCGAATTATGGAAAACACCGAGGATCGGTATATGACATCGAGGTAGTAAGAACGCTCAATAGAATGAAGCAATCCACCACAGGGATGCTTCTAGCCAGGTTTGACTAATTATTATTCAGGATGAGTAGGAAAGATGCCGAGGGTCGGTATATGACATCGAGGTCTTAATGGAAGCTTGATAGAATGCAGCAGTCCACCAAAGGGACACTTTCCAGTCGATATGCTTTCGGCTAACACGGGGTCAATAATACGCCCGTTTCGTCTAAGTTTGCGGATCTCGAAATCAACACAATGGAGTTAGCTCTCCGCGTGTTTACATTTCATCTCTAGCTAGCTCTTCTCTCTTTTCCTCCCTTCTTGAACACCTTACCTTCAGAGGCCAGGGGAGTGGCTGATGAATTATTTCTCGGTTATTCGTCCTCCAGCTGGACAAATCACCCAACCGCAGTCGTGTGCCTTCCTCCATGGTGTTGATTGGAAGCGGTCAACTCTTGACCGGAGGTCTTTGTCGGCTACATGGCCTACTCAAAAGGTACCGCACTCCCTGGACCCCTCTAGGCTTGCGTAAGGCCGGGCAGTTTTATTACCCACTTCGTTCCTCTTGCGTTGCTCCGGGGACTTCGCTGTGTGGTCTTCTCTGTCGCGGGAAAGAGGTAGGGGAAGCATCACAATCCTCACTTAACTTTCTCATCTCTAATAGCAATAAATTTTCCTACTGTAGCACAAACCAGAATCATTAAGAAATTTCTTCATTTAACGAAATTTCTCGTGTTCAGGTGGTGTACCTTGGTGAACAGATTAAGATAAAAGGCGGTAGGGGACCACGGTGCTGAATGTTGTCATATGGTCATTGATAGGCGTTTAAGCAAAGAGTGAGGAGGAAATTGTAATGTCTTGGCCTAGGTGTGGCCAAATAAATTCAAGCTAAGGTTGGCCTAAATACTTTTATTACTACAGCAATAATTAATAGACACTTCTCGCAGAGAAGTCTTGGTTAAATATGATTATTTACAAAGTAATCAGTAACATCATAGTTCTAGAAAGTCAAAGTTCCATGGCATTTAGTCCCTAAATAATTGTATTCACAGGATGGTTAGCTTCCACCTATCAATGTAATTCCGAACCACGAGACTACCAAGAGTGCTCGCAAGTTCATGAGCCGAGAGTTCGGGGATGCCGATTCCTCGGGGTTGCCTACCAAAGTCCGACTTCAGTCGGGACTTTCAATCCGCTGATCACACAGCTTTCTTCGGTACTCCGGAGCCTGAAAAACAGTTCGAGACTCCTAATCCGTTTCTCTTCCCCGTCTCTCCTCGAACATCAGTTTTTATTCACTCCTTCAGGGGGTGAATGAAGTGGTGAAGCTCCACCTATCTTTTCCTTCACTGGATAATGGTACTCTGGTTGACCAACAGCTCCTTTCCTAGTGGTCAACCCCGATTATGGGAAGGTTCTTGAGTTTTCGCACCACCGGCCTATTCAGGAATGATATCAAAGGGTACCGCTAATGTGTTCGCTGACAGTGATGGATTCCTCCGCATTGTGGCGGTCCTCTGTGTGAAGTCCTTTCTCTTGCCTCCGCCTCGTTAGCGATGTCCAAGTGCAACTGTCCTGCTGTTTATCGCCAATATCAAAAGGGGCGGCACTCTTTTTCTCATGGGAACGTTGCTCGCGGGAAGGAAACCTTACAAAACGAATAGAAATCGGGAGTCGCTAGTTTCCCATTTCCATAGTGGCAATTACTTGAAATAGCTCACTGAATGCAATTGGCTCTCTGGAAGTGAAAAAAATTTAACAATTTTTTAGCACCAATGACAACTGAATTATTTGTTAAGCATTGAAAATAAAAAATCACCATTCAGCATAATCACTGATATAATAGCCTCGTGAGATTTTTTAATAACGAATAGGTTTCTTCCTCAGGCCTGAAAACTCTGATGGGGGAGTATTTTTCCATCTGGAATTGATTAAACAACAGTCGATCTGAACTAGGATTTTACATCGAATTACATAGAAATGAATTTTGGGAGTTTCTTGTATAAGTCAAGTTATCGTGATATAAAAAAAAATACTTCTGCATTTTGGGGCCCCAGACGCTCGCCTAGCCTTTAATCCTCCCCTGTCGGAGAAGGTACCATGCAACCCTATTCACAAACGAGAGTTTGCCTTGACTCGCGAGTCTATCGTCTGAATATTTTATTCTCCATGCCAAAACAACGATAGGATTTCGACCATTTGTGCTGTTTTTTGAGCCACGAAAAATCGTTCTGGTGCAGTATTTTGGATTTTAGCATGACTTTTAAAGGTGTAATTTTTTTGGAGAAAAATCAACTTCAAGGAGTATTTTGGTTTTCAGCATGACTATTAATATTATATTTTAGACGCTACGAGGAGAATAATAGCTTCTTTCCTCTACTATTTTTCACTCGCCCAATTAAATAAATGAGTATGCTTCAAATTGTATTATATGTTATTAATACTTATGGACACACCACCACAGGAGCGGTTCAAAAGCTACGCGCATCAGGTGCGCGCCTGGGGCCCGGGGTTGAAAGGGGGCCCCGAAATGCAGAAGTTTATCTTTTTCATATTCCCCAAATTCATTTCTGTCTAATCGGAAGATGAAATGTTGTCTCAGGCGTTGTTCTCATCATCTGATTATGGTTGAAAAATACAAGATTTGCTTGAAGAAGCAATTCTAAGAAATATAAATGGCTTTCAAAACTATGCAGAGGAAATAACTAATATGAATGCATTAACATGTCTTTTTTAACCCAATAATGCTGTTTCGTACCAATATTTTATGAAACTAGTTTGTTTCTTCAAGTCCCCAAATGTAGATTATATCTTTTAAAAAGTATAAAACATACTAAGAATAAAAATAAGTTTTTAGAAATTAACTTTGATATTTTCAAATAAGAAGAAAAGAAAAACTTTAATAAAAAAAAACTGTCAAAATAGTTCTGCATTATTAGGCTAAAGTTATTAGCATTTGATGATGAACACTGCTTAGTTTAAAGTCGTTTGAAATCTCAATGATCTTAGTTATAAGAAAACACAAAATATGTCAAAATACATTCCTTGCTAATGTTTTTGTCAAAAGCAGAAAGACAAAAGTCTGCGCGAATTATATTTATTGAACAAATTAAGAAGTAAAATACTATATTTATTATGATTTTCTTGTAATTTAATATATATCTGAAATAAAATTTGTGTATGCCGATCTTTGCAAGTCAACGAACAAAAATTAGATCAAATAACCGTAGTGCTGCCATCTGTTGCTGAGAAGCATGACTTTTTCAGATTTCTGATTTACTAGTTGTGCTTATCAACAAAATTCACAAACTACATAAAAAAATTCGTTGAAATTAACAAGATAACATAAAATGAAGTTATTTTTAGGATAGTAATGAACTTTCTAAATGTAAGGAACATTATCTCTTATATCTTAGGGAGAAAATTTGAAAACTTTTAATCACCAGCACAAATAGAAATTATTCATATTTTGAGAAACAAATATGAATGGAATTTAATAATTTAAATTTAATAAATTAATTTATTAATAATTAATATATTAATTAATAATTTAAATTTAATAAATTGATTTAATAATAATTAATTAATAAATAATAATTTAAATTTAATAAATTAATTTAATAATAATTAATTTAAATTTTTTTAGAATTTAACTTAATTCTCACTTCCGAAAATCTACAGTTTATAAATTCATCTTTTCCCATTCACTTGAAAATAAAAGACCGCCCTCTAAACACCAAATATTTCAATATTGAGAGAATCGCTTGGACGGTATAAAATCAGATTGCACATTTGACGGTTAAATGCTACGGGAAGTTATTTGTAGCACTTGCAATTGGACTTACTTATAGAATAAGGTACCAAATCAAAAGCAACATTTTGAGCTACAACTGTTTTCGCTAAAAATTAAGAAAAAACTTCAAACGGTGCATTTTTCCTTAATTCATATAGCATTCTAAGTAGCCCTGTACACGACAGGTTTCAGGTAGTTCGATATTTAACAATAAACTGCAAACACTTTTGTATAGTATTCAGTAGTGAATTCGAAATGAATACAATGGTGGTTAGCTCTTAATTTCATAACTACGTCCTGTTTGTCATTACAACAGTTTCAGTATCTATATTAATCATCTGAGGGCGTTCCGAATAAAATGCTCTTGTAGAAATAATTACTGCAATGGTATTTGTTCATTGAAATTATTCTGTGAAAATTGATAGTCGCTTGAGATATTAAAAGGAAGTTTTCTGATTAGTTATGAGTAAAATAAATATGAATTTTAAAAATATGCACATTAAAGTTATCACAAGGTAACAAAATTTATAACATCATAACAGATGGCAGCACTGCTTAAATGATGTACTCTACTTCATAACAATGGAATAAGCAACATAATTTAGGAAATCGCACGATGAAACGCAGAGTTCTTTGGTACTGAAAGACATCGCTTCTGAGAAAGGTAGATTGACGATCTGTGTAAGTCAACGAACATAAATTTGCTCAAAAAGTCGTGGTGCTGCCATCTATTGCTGAAAAGCATAACTTCTTAATTAATATACCATGTTTATTAGTTGTTAGCATTGCAAGTTATAGCAATTTGGTTCTTAAGGCACACTACTCGGCAGCATTTTGTACTTAATCTAGCACTCTCATCCCCCATAAATTGCAATTATAAGAATGCAAAACCAGCTATTTTTTACATATTATTCAGTCCAGTAATATCGGATGTCAAATCTTCAATATTTCTTCAATATTATCAATAAAGCATTTAACAAATCTAAAAAGCCCTAACACAAATAAAAATCTAAAAAAAAAAATATCGTCTTCTGCATCTGACCGTTGTTCAAAATTACGAAACCCATCCCAAAATAGCCCTCATGTTTCTTCAAAACGGGATGCAATAGGACAAAACTAAAACTAACTCTCGTGCATTAGAATATGATTAAATAAATATATATAATACGAGTAGTATAACCCCGGTTAACCGAAACCTGGGTAATCTGCAGTGGAGGACCGGGTTTGAAAATAGTGGTTGTCGATAGACAATGGGATCCACTCACATCTACAATGCTATTCATATATACACAATGTGTGTATATAAACCTTGACTAATACGACGAGCTAGTCATCAGGCTAGTTAGCCACTTTGATTATTGGAATTTCAAATAAGGATTGTCTTTTTTAAGTATGGTTAATTATTAGTGCTAATAGTTTTATATCAAGTGTTCTTTTGTATCTTGAGTGTATGATTATGGATAGGGTAATTCCTAATAATTATGTATATTGCAAATTTAGTGCATGTTTGCATGCATTGCTGAATTGATATTTTATGACTTTATTTACTATATATTATTTCTTGCTATTTTGTTTATTTGCTTTGGAAAAGGCACAGGAAGTTTGCTAGAGCTAGAGAGTACCCTTTCTCTCTGTCTTGCACACACATATAACCTAGGGGCCCATATTGTACTATGTATAAGGGGGGGGGGCCCACTTGCCATAGGGCAATCTGGCCAGTCTGCCACTGGTGATCTGAAATATCTCTGGCAGAAATGGTGAAAAGAATTCCCGGCTAAGAAGACATGGCGGCGCGCGAGGCGGATGAATGGGCTGTAGCGGACGTTCGGAAGAAATCACGGACCACAAAGAAATTATAGAAACAGTGTTGCAGTCAAATGCTGGCTTGATCGAATACGTGGATGACAGAGTGATCTGGCGATGACTAGAGTTTGTTATGTCCTTCAATAAACTACTACAGTATTTAATCCTTTATAAGGCCATTTTTTACTAGTATTTTATTTTACTAGTAGTGTTATAGTAAAATAACTTTGGTATTGAGATTAATTTAAGAAAAGAAAGTAATTTAGCTTATTGGATGACATTTTTGTTAATTAATTTTATTAATTAATAATTAATTACTAAGTCAAGACATTTCGTTAGGGTTTGAGATAGGAAATTGGAAACATCGAGGTTTTTGTTTCATCGAAAAATTTGGCAAGAACTTACGCCAACTTTAAAAAATGCATTTAAAAATTGATGAATTTTGTGGGAAGTATATTCCCACAGCCTTAGAAAGGGTTAAATGCCTTGCTTTTCTTAATGTGGAAATTAGAAGTGACCTATAGACAAACTGTAGACAACCTACCTAAGCTATAGACAACTGTACATTAATCTTTTTTCTTTTAAAGCAACCCGGGAACTACAGTACATGTGTTGTTGCTATTTTAGGTTGGCCTAAGATTTGCTGAACAATACAGTTAATTAACGTCAGCTGACGTCCTTCTAATGAAAAGATAATGGGGCATTGAAGCTGGAAAACTTTGGAAGGGACGCAAGAAACAAACGAAAAATATTGAGTTTTTCGAATGAGCAATTCATATGCTATAAATTATTACTAAGTATATATTGATATATCTACTCTGCCGTCCTAAGCCTAAAAGGCGTATCTCAAGAAACTATAACTTTTGGCTATGAACATTTTAGTAAATGTACATCGCGCTAGTTTTATGATATACGCATTTTTCTCTAGTGGTTTTTTCACTAGTTTTTAATAAGATACGACCTTTTTGATAAGAAATAATGTCCGACAGCTCACAAACATTACTAAGTAGGAAAAATAAAAAAATAATTTAAAAAATCGAGATACGCTTTTTACGCTTAGGAGGGCAGCACTGTAACCCTAAAAATGTAATGTTAACTTTAATAAAGAACATAGTGTAGACTACAGAGTTTTGAATCGTTTTACACTCGAAACATTTCAGAATTACATACTGTAATTAGATGCAAAATAGTAATAGATGTTCATGGCTTAACCGAAAAAATCGTTATCCGAAACCGCTCTCCCTCTATTGTTCGGTTAAACGTGAGTAGTACTGTATTCACTATTATTATAGGCAGAAGTCCTCAGCTCTACATCTTAACACACTGCTGATGGGAGACTAAAATTCGAGTCTTTCGACAATTCAAGCAGTAACTTAAAAAAATTAAAATAATTAATTATAACAATATTCATATCTATATATACATGCTTTAAGGAAATGGTGAACATCGAAATTAGCAGAAAATGGCCAAAATATGAAATTTCCTTTTCACCATTTTTATTTTCAAAATACACTTGAGCTTTAAAACAGGTATAGTGAAATAAAATGGATAGCTAATGCGTTAAGAAGAGTAGGTGTAATTTTATTGACTTTTTCTCAAAATGAAGGGATTTTCAGGTTTAAATGTAATTGAAATACTCCACGTGTCTTAATTTTTCAGAAAATTATATGAAATTTATAATAAGGATTCCTGTTATTACATTAAAATAAATCTGGGTTTGCATTTTGGGCTTCGACTTCTTTTAGATGGTTAAAGTCAATTTTAGTTTCACAGAAAATTGTAATGAAAATTCAGTGCGTATGTATAAAATTATTTCCAGAAAATTAACTTTTACATAAATTTACAAAATAACACCCAGTTCTGTCCCAAATGTATTTTTATATGATAAAAAATGAAAAATTCAGCGAAAAAATTGAAAATTAAAGAACTTGAGACATTTTAAGATATTTAAAAATTTGAATTTTTTAAAAATAATGTAAAAGACTTTTTTTATTGATATTTGACATATTTATGTTCTAATACATATATGTATAAGAAACGTCTTACTCTTAGTCCTTAATTTGTAACAAAGCCTAATAGAGACTACCCTTCAATGAAAACAGTAATTACATTTTCTTCACCAAGCAAACTGTTTTCAAACATACCAACCACACTAAAAGACATTACTAGGATATTATAAAACGTATTTATTATTTTTTAATAAAATTTTAAATTTTTTTACGACTTATGCGGGAACTAATATCATATGCTTTCACCTTATACCAGTCAATGTGTATGTAATGTATATCAGTCATTGTGTATGTAATGCATGTAGGATTAGTCTCGGGTGAGACTAAAATCCCACATTTAAAAACCATTTAAGGGTGTTGGCAGGGTTGTCTAGGTTTTTTGGGGGTTCTTAAGATTCGTAGAGTTAAATTAAAATGAAGAAGAGGCTTCAATTAAATGAAATATTATTTATTGAGCAATTAAAGACAAGTTTTACAGGGAGAAGGATATTTACAATAGTATATACAAAACGGAAGTTAGTAGGAAAAAATCATGGCGTTATAGTTATGGAACTGAATCAGGGCTGACAATACGATAGAAGGTCATTAAGATATTTAAATCAAGAAGAGTCATTTGTCAAGCTTTTGATATTTAATTTGATTATATCGATTCGAGAAAAACGAAAATAGGAGAGTTAGAATCTAGTTACCATAGCGATGAAGTTTTCACTACTTTGCGCAACCGACCGCTGGGAGGCGTCTGAACTTTAAAACATATTAAACGGAGAGAGAAGAGGAAATCATTGCGTGATGGTTTTATTTGTCTATGAGGGCGCTGTTCGAAAATGTGCCGGGAATGGAACTCCTGGTGCCATCTATCGCATAACTCTGATTCAGTTTTACAGTTTGATTTTTAAATTACGGTTTTTGATAGCGTAAACTCCACATGTATGTATCAATGTGTTAATTTGAAAAGAATTATTGTCAATACTTAATTTTGAGAAATATTAGTGGGAGCTTTTGCATTCTATACTTTGATGGTAACTTGACCTTGATGTCATACGATGTGTGGTTACTTGTATCACAGTGTGAGCTTGCCGACTCTGATCCGGTGAGGCAGCTCTGCAACTGACTTGTGACTACAACTTTGTCTTCTAGAGTTCTAAAATTTTGATATTTGCTATTAGGGTTCGTTTAATGTTTCTTAGTCTCTGTTTAGTGTTAAGTTTTAGTTAATAAATGTTCTTTTTCACAAGATAGCTGTAATGATTTTACAAATACAACACAGCTGCAGTGGTGACCCGGACGTGATTTTAACACGCAACCTTCTGATCTGGAGTCAGATGAACCTTTCTTCACAATCAACTTTATTTCCAAAACATCAATGCTTGCATGCTGTGAAATAAATAAATAATAAAAAAATCGAGTGAAAGAAAACTTTATTATTTTTATTTACAGATTCTCAAAAAACAGGCATATCTTATATAACATTCATATCCAATTTGATAGTTTTTTTTACAAATACAAGAATCGATATTTTATAACCTTCTAAGCATTTTCTTTACACACAGCTTTTGAGCTGAAAAATTTCACTAACAAAGATTCTCATACATGTACAAACTTCAATATACAATAGAAGAATGAGCATCTCAAAAACATTGCACATGAAAAAGCACTGTTGAAAATATTCAAGATGTAAAGTTGGACTTCAAAAAAACACCCTCTTTTCACGAATTACACTGGAAACACAAATTTTTATGGGTTTCAAGAAAAGGAATGGAAAAGTTCTTGTTGTCAGAGCGAAGGCTAAAGTGGTAAGAAATCAGTTCGTTTGATATACATATTGATGGGAAAGGATTTAAAAAAAGATCTGAAGATGGTGATAGCTGAAGGCTGGAACAGTTCTGCTCATTACTAACTGATCATCGGCGCTGAACGATCATTGGTAATCACTCTTCGCAGCTTCACGGAAGAAAACATATTCTCCCTGGAGGAAGAAAAAGAAATCTAATCAAAACAAGCTCCCATTAAGGAGGGAAAAAATTCTGTACAGGCGTTTACCTTATTGGCACAAGATATTTTACAATACCTCCAAGGTCTTGCTAAGATATTCTGAGTGCCGCACAACATTGTAAATATATCTTACGAATATTGTAAAGCATCTTGTGCTAATAGGGTATACATTTGCGAGGTTTGATCAGAAAGATTCGGGACTGGCGCCCTGTCTTTAACCCTCTGAGAGGTTTGCTATTTTGATGTACTAGCTATAAAATCTTAAAAATTTGCTTTTAAAGTGAATAATTGAATCTTTTTAGCGTTTAATGAAATCTTTGAAATTTTAAGAATATTTTATCCACGGTAGTTTAATAAATTGTATATAAACATGAATTATCTGCTTTTGAAATCAGTATGTGAAACGGAAAAATGCCTACAGAACGCTTATAGCGTAACCCTTTTACACTATTAAGTCGAGTCAAACTCGACATTCTGAATGATGCATCTTTTACACATTCTTGTTGAAAAGCGCTTATTGTAAAAACCATATAATAGCAAAAATAAACAAATTAATTTTTAGAATTCAAACAAATTAATAACAATATTTTTCAGCTTCCTAAACAGCTAAAATTAATTCTTACACGTGTATAATTATGCATCTTATTATCTTTCGCAGCGCAAAGGGTTAAAACTAAAAAAACACGCAGAGTGGAGACGCGTGGCAGATATTGATCCTGAGGCCCGGTACACATATGAGATTTGTGTCAGACAAATCATTAGAGGCTTGAGGTACAGTGATGCCATTTGGGCAGCGCACATGTACCTCCTACGGAGCAAGAGTGTCGCTAATGACTTAGCTGTTTCCCCTGGAATCGGAGAGAAATCGGAACAAAACCAGAGCTATGTGTGTACAACCTAACAACTACCCATGTACTTCAAGTCGTTAATCGCTTCTTCGGCAGTTTGTGTCGCTAATGGCTTGGCTGACAAAAATCGCATGTGCGTACCGGGCCTCAAAGTTAATATCTGTCAATCGAATTCACTCTGCATGTTTCTTAACTTTAAAGATAGGGCACCAATCCTGATACTTTTTGATCAACCCTTACGTCTTAACATAACGTTATCAACCAACACGTTTTAACAGTACCTACCAGCATCAATTTCATATTCTGAGCTCATGATGTAAAAATCATGATTACAAAGTTAACTATTTGTAATTAGAATGTTAATAAGAAGCTTAATAATTGTAAATTGAACTTTATACGACAGGTGACTACATCAAGGGAGATTAAAGTCCATTTTCATAAATAATGAAAACAACTACGAAATAAAGATAAAAAATAATAATTAAATTAAAGTGCTACACATACAAACATATTTTTAAACAATTTCATTTCTCTAGTAGTAGAAGGATATTGTACAATATATTTACGATATTGTTCCATATTCGTAATTACCTTAAACAATATAGCAAAGTAACTTTGTTTAGCGCGCTGAGGAAACTTCCTCATTTATTGCCATTTCGTGAATAAACGAGAAATGGTTCCTTATGAATGGTCACCTACTGCATGCCAACGTTACTTGCCAAGTTACTCACAAAAAAACTCCTCGGCAAACCCATCGATCTTCCAACATACCATATTCTTCTCAGAGTTCTCTCAATCTACTTAAAATAATTCAGCGGCCATCATAATCGTCTATCAATTACCAACTTAAATTGTTTACTAGTAATCTCTGATACGCCAATCTCCTAAATAGCTTTTAGCGCCATTCTTATAAGGAAGTAATTTAAGGTTAATAAATATAGTACTCCAACTTAGAAGAAGCGCTCAAAATGCATCCAATTCACGTCCTTGACTTAAGGCATTTCAATTGGGATTTTCATAAGAGATATCAGACCAGCGCAGCAAACAAAAGAAACAAATTTCATCTAAAGACGATATAAAATCGACCCAAATAATTTTATGCAGCTGGAATTGGGGCGCTGATAAAACGATGGGATAAGTGCATCAACATTGATGGGGATTATGTTGAAAAATAAAATTGTTTCCAAGTGATTATCATGGTAAATTATTTTTTTCTTATCTTTTGTGACTTACCCTCGTAGTTAAAAAGAAAAAAAGTAACATTTGGAATTTAAAAAAATCATTAAAAAATGCTGCATTACAGATTAACTTTCCTTATAATAAAGCGAAACTTAATAAATGTATAGATGAATACAATAACTTTGGACTAAGGTTATGCATACATTTCATACACAACATTTTCATCACCTGTTTCAATAAAACAAATGGGCATGTATAATGAAGGAAACACTGAGTATGTTTGGGATTCTTACTTAGGTTTAGCGTCTTCGTTGGCGCCCTCCCTTGGCGAGAATCCTGGCGACGTGGGCGAAAGCAAGGTCGGGGGCAGCGGCGGCGGCGGTCCATCGTTGCAAAAACCGCTGTCGTTGCTGGAATGGAGGGACATTGGAGGCAGACGTCGGGGCAGGATCCTGACCAAGGGCTCGCCTGACGTCAGAGGGGGCCCTGAGGGAGTGGTGGGGGAGGGGGCGGCGGGGGAACCGACGGGTAGGCTCTGGGAAGTGTGAAGAAACTTGGAGTTATACCGCAGGCGCTGGAAAACACAACAAACAAGAATTACTTCACTGGAATTTCAGTTGTCACATATTAATTATTATTACAATAATGAAGCAACTGAAAAGAAAATAAGCAATGTCAAAAGAATCAACCTTTTTATTTTGAGGTTGAATATCAATCACAAGCGAAATAAAATAGATCAGGACATCACAAGAATTTTCTTATTGAATCAAGATTCACAATAAATGTGCACCACACAAAGATTTATACAAATTATCGTTTCTGAAAAATGGCAATGATATTGGATGCTTATTTTTGAAATTGAAAAGAATTCGTTTTTCGCATGTTTGTATAAATTCTTAGTTATTACCTTTATATAACACACTAAAACAATCGAAATTAATTTTATAATAGAAATAACGCTTAAATTATCTAGACTAAGTTTAGAAGGAGGAAATACGAATAAAGTTTGCAAAATTTTAAATATTTTCCTCTTGGAAACGACGCGACGTTTGAAAGTTATGGTGCTGCCATCTAGTGTACAAAAAATGCAATAGGATAGGCGCATAACTCGCATTTCTTATTGGTACAGCAATGAAAACTGAGGTAAAGTTATTTAATTTTATTCTTCAAATTATGATTCAGGAAATATAGACCGAAAGCTAAAACATTTAAAACATAAAAAATAATCTTTTTGTTAATTTAACAAAAATATCTGTTACAAAAAATTACATATTTTAAACAGATCTTTGTGAAGATCTGCAAAAAGCATTTATTTTAGTGCAAAATTTGTTTCGTTAAATAAAAGATAAAGCGTGTCGTGTAGCTGCAAAAAATATGTTTTTTTGAAATATTGTAAGTCCATTTGACCCACTTAATATCTCACCATCATAAATTGCATATTAGAATACATTTCCTAACGTTTCGAATGCAATACAGTTTATTTTTTAAATTTTATTTTGATTAGATGGGACAGAAAATCCATTTTTCTCAAATCATTTCTTATTTGGAGATGGCCACTTTTACAGCCACACGACACAAGCGTACATTTCAAAAATACCCCACATATGTCTTCAAATACTTTTTACAAATTTTGTTCTGAAAGTTGGAAACTTACTCGCAGCTCTGAATTCCGAGACAATTCTCGGTGAATGGAAAATAAGTAATAAAATTGTTAATTTGCAGGGAAATTTGTAATTTTTTCGCGTCTTTCGTGACCAAAATCGATATGACAAGTAGATTAAACGTTTATTAGGGTGTCCAAGCGTTCCTAATAGCCTGAAATCATCTTGTATAATTATTTCAAATCTTAAATTTAACGATTCACATTCACTTTACCACTATCCAAACAAACAGTTATTCCTTTCTAGGCCGTTCTGGCTACAATATACAACGAATTCCGAACTGAACTCATAATCGCACCGAAGAAAATTTGGAACTTTCGTCATCCGCTACTGTTTGCTAAATTGCTTTACTACTATGTATGAGACTATAAAACGAATATTTACAAGATACATTAATTAATTTATATCACGTATCAGAAACAGTTTTTCATTTTTATGATAACTGTTTAAGTAAAAAGTAATTTCTTTTATGTCTCACTCATTATTTTCCTTCTATAATACTTTACCTACTCCTTGTAACGGTAGTCATGCGTGAAAGACTGAATTTTCTCAAGAAAAATATAATTTATCTTTTCGGACATTGTAGATTTTTCATATACTCTGGACTTCTTACTTCACTAGAATAAAAGTGCATTAGCAAAAATGTTTTTAGTCGCAGTTTTCGCACTCAAAATTCTTGTCTTGATCTCATTTTTAACTCCTTATTACAATGTCATGCAATTTGATTTGAATGATGGCTCATGTAATAAAAATTAACAGCGCCATACTGGGTGATTCTACGGTCGTGGGAGAAACTTCGAGGGGTGGGCATGCGAAAAGCATCCAAAATCACATAGGATCATAAGTGCGCAAACGCCATCAGGAAGCAGCAGATGGCATTTAAATAATACAACGCTGGTTACAATTGCGGACGCTTTTTGAAATATGCGCATTTTTTAAATATTTTCTCAAACCCATGTAAAAAAATAGGTTTTAACTCATAATTTGCATTGAAGATTCGGTCACGGGGGCATTTAGGGGACCGACGAGAAATTGAATAAGTCGAAAAGGGATTTTAGTTCACCATTCTTCACAGAAAAGTGATAATGGTTTGCAACTTTCATCAATTCTTTTGTGTAATGGGCGTAAATTTACATGCATTTTCGTAAAAATAGAATGAATATTAGGAAGATATAAAGGTTTATTTAAAAAATCCTAAATTTTTCCGAATATTTTTTACTTGTAACTTGCAGTTTTCAAACAAACTGTATGAAACTTACAGAATACGTGACAATATGTCAGAGAAGCATTATATTAAAATGTGCTCCAAATACTTTGAGTATTAGAGAAGATATAAACATTAGCAGTAAATAATTTTTTTACTGCGCATGCGTGAAAGGTAGCGTTATTTTTCTTTCGCTTCTTCAGAGCCAGATATATAGCGCAACTTGTATAAAAATTTCAGTTCAATACCGTTAAGATTCAGAAAGATATCGGCATTTTGGCCAGCACTGTTTAATTTTAAATGCTATCTGCTGCCTCCATATGAAGTTTGAGCATGGGTACCATGTTCCTATGTGATTTTGGATGCTCATCGTATGCATGATCACCCCTCGAAGTTTGTCACACGATTGTAGAATCACCCTGTATATATATCTGCACAAGGACACCAAAAGCGCTAGGCTTGCCAAGATTTCGAGCTTTCTCGGATCAGCCAATGTAGAATTCGAGATTTTAGAGTAACACGCGTAGAAGATTCTGGATAGAGACAGATTCAAGTTATTTCTTTAGTTTCAATGAAAAATTTTTTTAAAATATCCGAAGTACTATTATTAAGTTCATACTATAGACATGCTTGAAGATTTATTTTTCGAAATCAACAGTTTTGGGACCTAACATCACCGCATTTAATGCCTTTTGGCCACGCTGGAGAAATAATTGCATACTCCAACATTTCTGCAGTTGAATTGGAGAAACTAGAATCCTGTGTATACGCATATTTATTCTGTGCTGTGCTGGCAAGTCCTTTTGATGTGATGTTATAGGGTGGCTACAGACACTGTGAAAAAAAATTTCTCTGACTTTTCCTTGATTTCCCTGACTAAACTTACAACATTTCCCTGATTTACGGCTAATAATTATATTAGTTTCCTGGCTTTTTTCCATACTCAGAATCACTGTACGTTTACAATATACATGATTAAAAACACTTTTACCAGTTTTTTAATATGAAAAACAAATATTTTTATGAAATTTAATTTCAATAAAATAGAAGGACCAGCCTAAAAAAAATCAATTAAAACAGTATATTACATTTCTTATATGTAAAAAATACTGGAAATTTTAACAAAATACTTTGCTTCTAAAACTGCATAAGATTTCTAAGGAACATTAAAACTTCTCTTTGCAACACAAGTTAAATTACATTAACAATAAAGGTTATTATGATCTTTGCTCAAAACTTTAAAACAGTCCAATAACTAATTAGAGCTCTTTTCATGAGTACCAGAATAACATATTGCAGCATATATATATAAAAATAGTATAATTATACGTACCTAATAATACATATTTTAGCAAAGATTTAAACAAGAGAAACTGCCAAAATATTACTTCAAATCTTCATTCTTTAACAAATCATAAGAAATTAATTGCTCTAATCAAAAACTTACGCGTTTATAAGTGAATCTAGTTTTTTAAAAATTCCATTTATTATTTCAAATAATGTTAGACATAACATACTAATTTATAGTTAATAACTCAAGTAACTATTAATTTTCCCTGATTTTTAGATATTTTTACGAATTTCCTTGACTTTTCCCTGATATCCAGGTCCTGTCGCCACCCTGTGTTAGGTCCCAAAACTGTATGATGGCAAGCCCAATGGATTCCAAAATTCTTTACGATTATTTAGGATATTTCAAAGAATTGGAAGTAAACTAGTAGAACTCTAACACAATAAATTGCACTAAAAACTAATGGACAAAGTATGGAAATCTCTTGTAGAGGAAGAGCAGTGCCAGAGAGAGAGGCAGGAGCAAGAGGTTCGACGCCATTACCTGTAAGGAGTCCATGTTCTTAGCATTGGTGTCTATGAAAGTGGAGAGGGGTCTGTGAGCGGAGGGAGGTGGAGGAGGCAGCATGAGCAGACCCGAGTCGCCCGAGGAGTCGTGGTCGGTGCCGCTGCCGTTCTGCATGTTGGGGGTGGTGCGACTGCGACTCACGCTGCAGAAGGTCGAGTACGGACTCGCCACGTCCACGCTGCGGCGCTTCAGTTCCAGAGTGCTAGACAGGGAGAGGAAAAAAACACATAGGAAGAGAAGCAGAGGATCTTAGGGTTTCCCGTCGAGAAGTCTTCTGCGGAAAGTTCAAAATAATTCTCTAACAGTGTGAAGAACGTATACTTAGAACCAACCTCTTTACACTGGGACAATTGCTGGCCGCAGTAGGAGGCAAGAGACGTCAAAAAATTCTCGTCCCCAGTTGATTATCTCAAGTCAAAACACACGCATGCGCAGATCTTGATCTAAGAGACAAGGAACAGGGGCAGCGCGGACTGGACAACAACTTACAGTCGTCTTTTTTCCCTTCTGCACACGGTTCTTGATGTCAGACAGTCGACTGGTGACGAGACTTTGTTGGTGATCACGTGACCTATTACGTCCAGCTATTCTTCCAGTGTAATCAGGGCCTTAATGAGGAAATGTCGATTTAAAAGTACACTCAGATATGGTAAAACCATTATGCACCGATCATTTTATACGGTAATTTGAACTGTTAGCTAGAAATAAATACTGTTTGAAGTGATTGCTTATAAATTTGATTCCCGTAGTATTTAAATGGAGCTTAATAGTTAGAGTAATATGGACGATGACAATGTATTACATCAAGTCAAACCATGTGAGTTGTACTGGTTGAAGTTCATTGCCCTTCAACCAATGACACTACTTCATATTTATGCCACAAATATGAATATATTCAATCTGGTGTTCATGCTCGTTGTCTTTCATAGTACAAATTTACTGGCTAGCATATTACTTTTTATGACTAATGGAATGAGCATTGTTGAACAGTTTTAACGCATGAACACTACTTTTCAATTTCGAATCGGCACAGACACATATTTGAGTAAATTCACTATAGCCTAATCGTCGCCTTTATTTCATTCCGTATTTAAATCGTTCATTTCGAAGAGAAATTACGTTAGTCAAACATAGAAAAATGACTTTCTGCCATTATTTTATCGGAAGTAAAGTTTCTATAAAAATTCAATTTAAATTTGTTAATGTCTATATAATTAGATTCTACCTATTCTTGAATGTCCGTAGCAATACTAGCTGGTTGACTGACATAGCATTATCAAAGCAATTTCATGAGACCATGGCCAGGAAATGGACAAAAAAAGCAATAAAAATCGTGACGAGGAATGTTTATATTTACTATCAGTAATGTACTATACAACAGAATATTACATCAAAAACATTATAGACGATAGTGATTGATTATCAATATCATTGACGTCTAACATTTCTGAATAGCATTTGGGAACCCTGAATGGAAAAAGTGCAAAATTCTTGCAAGATGCTTATTTTGCTACGAAATTGTTAAAATGAGAAACAATAAGATGCATGAAACATCAACTTAAACTCCTGCACTACTGCAGAAGATCCACGGTACGAATCTCGAAAGAAGTATTTGTATATGAAATGGCAATGTTATTTCGATTGAACAGTATTTTTTTTAAAAATCTGAAACTGTGGTTTTTGAAAAGAACGCATTGAATATGAATGATAATTCTAATTTCATCGAACTATTGATTTTTGCAACTGGTTTCTTTGAATGAGTGAATTTCACTAATAAACAACTTGCATATTTGTTACAAGGCTTTATAAAAGCAATTTTGACAAAATTGAAAAAATTTCCATTTTTTAAAAATGCAAATTCATTTTTGTTGTTAAACAAAGGCTGCTTCAGTAGAATGCATGTTAATTTAACTTCAAGTGAATATAAAGGGTGTCCATAACAATCACATGCAATTAGAAATTTTATAACTTTATAACTATATGCAAAACAGAACGAATTCTGTATGATTGTGGGTGTATATTGTCTTAGTTCTTTGAAATCTAACTTAAAAGTTTCTTATTCACTACTGACCCATGGCTTCACTAGAAGAAAAATTAATTATGTTCTTTTGTTACTAAAATCTATGTCTGAAGACCACAGAAAGTTTAAGGCCCACAGTTGTTTGGTGATTTTAGCTTCAGGATTTGAAGATTTCAAGATCCCACTAAAAAATCTGCAGAATGTATGCGTCTGGTATAGGTTGAAACCTTAAATCCCGCATTTTTTTTTTTTTTTGCTATGATGACCCCACTTGTTTTGGAAAGGGGCTGTCGTTTTCATTCATCTCAGAAGGCATAGAATATTTGAGATGCTTATGGATTCTACGTAATTTTTGTATCAAATAATAAAGCTAATTAATGATTATATTTTAGTTTATAAGCCTAAAAATGCGACAATTCGATGCACGTCAATATGATGGAAGCGACGGTTAAGGAGTTAAATCTGTCATCGAGGTAGTCGAGTGAGTGCAACTGAGTAGCGTTTCAGTATGGAGAGGAATGAAGCACCCACAACGGCCAGCCTACCCGGAGGGGTGTAAGCCCTTTTGAAGGACCGGTGAAGTATGGAGAGGAATGAAGCACCCTCACCGGCCCAGCCTACCCGGAAGGGTGTAAGCCCTTTTGAAGGACCGGTGAAGTATGGAGAGGAATGTTTCTGCTCAGGTGACGAGACCGACAATCTGACGACTAATGACGAGGTCCGTCCGAAAACAGACTTAGAATGTTGTTTCAAAGAGGGACGTTAATATAACTAAATAAAAAAAAGTTTATAAGCTTTTATTCTAGTACAGACATGGGTCACCGACGATTTTGAAAAATAAGCAATTTTTAAAATAAATTTATTAAGATAAATTTCTAAAAGGGGACGGGGACAAGATACATATAGATTTAAGATACTTTTCACTTATATTTTTTGTCACACACACATTTGGAAAGTTACAACTTTTTAACACTAAACGTACCCAGTTAACTGAACAGTTGGCGAAGTGTCCGTACGTTTAGTAATAAAACTGCACACGAACTGTACGGTCACGACATACAAAAATCTACACATTAAGAGGAGGGCGAACTCTTACGTTCTTTGATATATCCAAATTATTAAGCACGTAAAGACGAACCGTTTTATTTCTAAATCAATCAGTGTCCTTCAAAC
>BGPR01020058.1:0-28354 GCA_013235015.1 Araneus ventricosus
CTGCTTCGTTCAGTTACGTATTGCTGTCAGTTCCATGAGACAATCTTCTTCGCCTAATTTTCACGTTTGTGCAAATGGGACAGGATACTTCACAGCACAGACACATAGATTTGTCAGGTGTGAAAACTGTATACATCATAAAAGATCTTTGTAGAAATAATGTGAGATTTCCAAAGCCTTGCCATCAGAATGTAATGATTCAAAAATCAGGGGTAGATCTTTTTCCCCGCCCTGAATGTAGAAACAAATTAGCGCATTGAGGTTTAAGCATAATGGTAAGATACAAAGCGCATAGAACACATGATATTCACCTTCTTGTAATCGAGCCAAATAAAATGAGAAGGTTAGCCAAACAAACTTGTTCACTGCTATGGCCTTTTAGAGTCATTGAACATGACAGCAGCACTGGAGAAATAAATTATCTGTTCCGCTAACAGCTTGGGCATCAGGTAAAATTATGAAAACAAGTTAGATATAGTATACTGTATCACATACCTGATACAAAAAAAGCTGAGCCATAAGTTTTCACTTACGAATTCCAGCTGCTATTGGGATAATCTACGAGATTTAAATCAGCAGGGGATGTTTAAACACAAGCGTCCATCACTTTGTATTCTCTTTTAACACATAGTAGTTATACTAAGATTTCAAGACATTTAGAAAATTGATTCATATAGCAGGTTGGACTCTGAAATTCACCAGGAAAAAACTGGTTCGTTGTAGTGAGCCACTCGTAAAAATAACAAACATTTTTTCGGTTGTCGGAAACTTAGCTTTTGAAATCCGGCTCAAGGCAGTGCTATCAACAAATTGTGAAGCCGTCGTATCAATCGATGTACGTGAAGTTTATTGGCGATGTTTAATGTTTTTTGTTCTATCACATGGTTTCTATCGGTTTCATTGATTTCTTTTTTAGTTTGATTAATAGATTAACAAAAATTTAAAGACAGAAACCATAAAGGAGAAAGAAACTACTCCTTCAGATTGGTTTGAAACCTGGAATGTTATCAAATTTCGTTCTCTTTGAAATACAGGGTAGTCGAATCAAATCCTCAATATCTTATAAAGATATATTTAAGGTTCAATAATTCTCTAATAGAGTTGATTTATTTATTAATTTTTTGAATTTTCATTACGTTATATTTTTTTGCCCGTATTTAGACTAATTATATTATAACTACAAGAAGAAAAGTAATAGGTTTAATTAAAATTCAACGAATTTCCACTTTTCTGTTTTAACTAGAATTAAATATTTTGGCAGGTTTTATAGTTTTTAATTTTTAAGTGAATAGTTTGAGCTTTAATTATAAAATAGCTCCATTAAATCTGTTGATTCGACCACTTAGCTCAATCTGCCTCGGGGCTTAGAGCAAGAGGATAAAAAAAGAATCAAAGAATAAAAATCAATTAAAGAAAAATATAAGCAGTAAATTAAACTATGTGGCAAGAATTTTGCATTCATTGTCCTCTACACCACAAGGTCTCGCTTTCAGTCATACCTACATCTGGATGGAGTTCCGCTATGTTCTTTTTTGAACATGAATGGGCAGAAATTCACTTAAGACACTAATCCTATATTACGATGTTTGTGGAAATTGAGCCGTGTTGATAAGATTGTACGGTATAGATGATTATCTTCTGACAGAATTACATGACCTGAAACTTCAATCGATTTCTTATAGTTCAGCATTACTTCAGTTATAAGTTATTCCACAGATAAATTAAGTATTACTACTTTTTTACAATTAATTAAAATAACAATCAAATTCAAAATCGGTTATTATTGAGTTGCGATAGTACATGCTTTGCATTCTATTTTTTTCTAAAGTTTCAATGTTTAAATTTTTTGCTTAGCTACATGGCAAAAGTAACGTGTTCATCTGCCTAAATGTCGTCTGGTCATCAGGGGCAGATGTTTTAGTGCCTTCAGCTCGGGAAGCCCATATCGATGATGCTTTCGTTGAGATGGATTTTGCGCTGACATTGATGGCGGCGCACTAAGATCTGCGGCAGTTTGATGAGGAAGCCTTTGTCACGTTTTGATTCTCGTCGTCGCCGTTGGGTCACGTTCTTGCGAGTCTTTTCCGCCGCGGCGTGCTTGCAGATTTGATGTTTTTACCGGTTCCGTGTTCCGGATTACCTCGATTAGCGGTGGTCGTACGTATCCATCTCTCATCGTCGACTAAAGCACCACGTTCATCCGCCCGTCTTGATGATTAGCCATTCGGCAGCGTAATCGATCTAACAACTTAGCACGGACGCATGTTGCGCGTATAAGGCGTTGCCGACCACCCAGCGCCGTGCTCAGGTATGTTCCATATCTCTTTATCTGCATACGCATGCCTGTACCAGTTTTTTTTGGCTCTCAGTGTATATTGCTGTTGTGGCAGCAGACTCTCACGGGATTCACTAGGCTTTTGGTCAGGCTAGCAGCGGTGGATGTCAGCACCTTTTTCAGCTCAGCAAATGGTTTCCCGCTGCGAGGACATCTTCATGTGAGTGTAGCTGTCGACGTTTGAAAGCTCAGACTGATTCGGCTAAGGCTGAGATGATCGCTCTGATGGAATAGAAGTTCCAGGAATCGTTTACCCGGTCCTAGCTCAGAATCAGATAATCAAAAGATTTCTTGTTGACGCCGGCGCTCAGGAATATGGTCTAACATCTCCATGTGGGACAGTTCCAGCGTCAGACCAGGCACTCAGAAGTGATGAGTTCAGGATCTTAGGCCTGGTATGAACTTAATTGCTGCATGTTTCCCTACGATACATTGTTCCCTTGAATCCCTCATCGCCAGACAGTTCTCCTTACTCCCTTTTTTAAAATGTTCTGGACAATCATCTATTTCTCTTACACTATCATGCTCATTAATAACAATGACTTGTGGAAAAATATCCTTTTTCTCTCGCGGAAACAATCTCTTTTTCCATCCAAGAATGTCTCCTTTCCTTCCCATAAACACTGCCATTTTGAATCCCCGGCGTTCAGCTGCAACGTCCAACTTATTTTAAATTTCAATAAGGTGGGCACAGGAGGTGAATTAGTTTTTTTTTTTGCGCAAGGAGGAATCCAATCGCCAAACTTACCCCGAGTGGTTATCTCTGCAGTTAATTGCTGATTTCTCGACCAACTGGATCAGAGCCCTTTATCTCCACCGAAAGCCTGAATTTTTCTTCTTTAATTGGGATGCAGGACTCAATTTAAAGGTTATTATTTCTTACACTGCTCGTGGAGAAGTTGGGGCGTTTCATGTCTTATGGTTGTGTATATACTGGACAAGCGTTTCCCGCATGAAAAAAGTAAAACCACGTCTAAGAGCTTTGACCTCAATAAAGCAGTCAG
The DNA here is from genome assembly GCA_013235015.1 of Araneus ventricosus. Taxonomy (NCBI): domain Eukaryota; kingdom Metazoa; phylum Arthropoda; class Arachnida; order Araneae; family Araneidae; genus Araneus; species Araneus ventricosus. Next base: position 3,340 of record BGPR01020058.1, read on the forward strand.
GGAATTAGAAAAGAAATGCCTTTTCGCTTCAGTGGAACTCAGGACTTTGCCTCGTGGTCACTTTCCGAAAGAGTAGAGATTGCGTTCAAACTAGAAGATGTTTGGTTCAATAGTATGACGCTATATCATGTAACGTCACATCCTCAACACGTTTGACCTGCGAGGGTAAGCCAGTGATCATTCTTAATAAGCTGACTCAGGGCACTGCTTTTATTTCTGAGCACTTAAAACCGATCGTTTTGTTTCCCGCAACAGCTGTTTTCTATCTCTCGAACTAAACTGAGTGCATGGTCGTGCTTATTCATGAAACACGTGCTTACAAGGGTCAGAAAAGCGCTAATGGATTTGTTTCGAACTCTTAGACAAGTGGTTACTAAACACGAAACATTTATGACAGTCACTACGTGAATGAATTTTAATTTAAACACGAAAATTATTGAACATTTGAATTAAAATAAATATGATTAATGTTTTAAATCAACACAATGAAAATTATTACATTTTAAAAGTAAAGAAATTGTTGAAAAGATTTGTATATTTGAAAAAACAAAGAACTTTGTATTTCAAAGGACATTTAGCGAAGACCAGTTTTTTCAAGAGTGGAGTTTTCAATTGTTATTCCACAAATGCTCTTTCTTCGTAGTGTTCTTGAAAATTTCAAAAAATCTTCCCATTTCGAAGTCAGTCCACCATTTGGAACTCGAAATATCCGATATACCAGTGTATGCTGTTAGTTAACGGAATTCTTGAACTTTAGCTTATGTCCTCCTGGTATTGCTGAAAAAAAATAGGTATTCGAATTACAGGTTCCCTAACATGAACTTGGAAGTGCCATATTAATTTAAAAACTACATAATAATTAACTGTTGCTTAATATAAATGGAAAAATAATGATAAAAAGATATTTTTACATAACTATTATATCAACATTAGTGTCAGAATTGCGACTTTCAAAGGCACGATTATTCTTTTAACATTTATTAGGCTAAAGTTTTAAAGAATACTTTTTAATTATTTTTGCAGAAAACAACAGTCTCTTAGTTTTATTATTAAATACTCGACTGAAAGAAAAAATGTAGAACAGTCCGTCTTCTAGACGCTGGTGAAATAGAAAACAATAATATTACGCCCAGTTTCCCTCTAGTACATCTAACAAAACCGTAAAAGAAACGAAGCAATGATTTCCGTTAAAGCAGCAATCAATACTTGATGATTACTGCATTATAGATACAATATACATAGCAATCAATACTTTATGTTTACTACGTTAAGAAAAATCAATACTTATCTACTTTCATACTTGTTTTAAAGATTTTGCATCTCACTGTTCATGAGTGTTGTGTTATACAGGGAAGTAAACACTATGTCGAAGGAAAAATTATACTTTAATGTTCATTTGCATAACTATAAAACAAAACTAAATGCATAGAAAATAGCCAACAATCCTTGTATGTGTGCGTGTATGTACTGAAAAAGTGTGTACAGTGTATGTTATTTTCTCTATGAGACAAGATTATTATTAATGGCATGTCTTAATTTAGTCTTCAACTTCTAAAGCAAACAGCTCATAGATAAACTTAATCAATAAACTTTTAACTCCAAAGGGTGTAATAATAGGTTTCGATAATGTGTTTCGAATCAATATGTCTTTTATAGAGCATAAGTCTCGAAACACGCGTTCACTCAATCCTTTTCGTATTCAGATATTCTAGTAAGATATAAGCGTGTCTTGGATCTTTCAAACCCCTGGTGGATCATTTCCAACAGGTCATCTTTACAAATGACCTATTCTAGAAGGAGAAAGTCGCCCTAATAAGTTCCATTCAGCTCAAGAATGCCAGATTTGCTGTTTAACGCACTCTGTTGGTTTGGTTTTGCTTATTATCCACAGCCGAGTAGAGCAAACACCATCAAAACTGTTGTGTTACAGTTTCTGGTAGTAATTGCGTACACAGATACGATGGTGGTTTACACAATTGCTTTCAATAGCCCATTGTCTAATACTCTGCAAAATTACATGAAAATAATGCTACAGAATATGATTTTGATTTCGTTCAGTATTGCACTTGCAATTCTGATGACTTGCAGAAGGCAACATTTGACAAATTTGTTGCGCAAACTTCGATTCATGCGTACTTCTGATTGCAAAAAGAAGACAAATGTGATAGTCTGTTGCATATTTGGCTTCCCATTTATCTATGCTCTTACGATGTCGTCTTTCCACTTAGGTTTGGGGACAAATTTCATGCATAGACTCTTCTGTTATGGAATTTTAGCCGAAAACCAAACGGTAAATTTCATCATAAGTGTTTATAAATTATTCGCATATGGTCTCTTGTACCCTACTCTACCAAACATAGTAGCAATCGCATACAGCGCATCTTGTCATCTTTGTTGCCAATCTCTCAAAGGAATTTGTGCGGAAATGAAAAAGTGTTCCTCAAAAGCATTCACGAGTAGCGTGCAAGTCGAGTTTTTAAAAAAACGACTTAGAATTGTCAGCGTGCTGGAAGAGATAGAGAAAGTTTTCTCGACGGCCACATTTATCGTCTGCACTGCAAACTTCACGGCATGCATGGCAAATCTGGCACAGATACTGGTCTACGCTCCAGAGAACACAGCACTGACATTAGTGGAAGTTTTCTTCATTTCCAGCATCACGGTGGCATCGATGGTAAGCATTTTCTTCAGCGCTGGGAAAGTCCCAGTTGAAATGCAAAGATTTTCCGCAATTGCACGGCGCCATTTCGAACATAGGGTGATTTTGGGCCTGGGCAGAGAAGACACAGGTGCGATTTTAGAATTTGGTGATAAAGTTAAAAATCTTTATGCGAAATATATAAATGGAGTACCAAATTTGTGCTTTGCTGGGCACGTTGATGTTGTACCACCGGGTCAACTTTCTTGGGGACCGGTCTTATTTCTTGACGGGAAATTCACGATGTCTGGATGTGAGCTGATTTTCTACAAGAGAAGCACCATTCTGACAGTTCTAGGAACAATCTTAACTTACGGACTTCTTATCCTTAATCTAGATCTAAAAACCAATTCAAAGAACTGATGTAATAAGAATTTTTCTGTATGTTTGTTGATATTGTACAGTGAAGAGAATTGTTCTGTATGTTTGTTGATATTGTACAGTGCTCGAAGATTATTGCTTGACGAGAAATTCACGATGTCTGGATGTGAGCTGATTTTCTACAAGAGAAGCACCATTCTGACAGTTCTAGGAACAATCTTAACTTATGGACTTCTTATCCTTAATCTAGATCTAAAAACCAATTCAAAGAACTGATGTAATAAGAATTTTTCTGTATGTTTGTTGATATTGTACAGTGCTCGAAGATTATTGCTTGACGAGAAATTCACGATGTCTGGATGTGAGCTGATTTTCTACAAAGATAAGCACCATTCACAGTAGTTCTAGGAACAATCTTAACTTACGGACTTCTTTCCTTAATCTAGATCTAAAACCAATTAAAGAACTGATGTAATAAGAATTTTTCTGTATGTTTGTTGATATTGTACAGTGAAGAGAATTGTTCTGTATGTTTGTTGATATTGTACAGTGCGGTATTGCTTGGAGAAATTCACGATGTCTGGATGTAGCTGATTTTCTACAAGAAAAGAAGCACCATTCTGACATTGTATGGAACAATCTTAACTTATGGACTTCTAATATCTTAATCTAGATTTAAATCCAATTCAAAGAACTGATTAATAAGAATTGTTCTGTATGTTTGTTGATATTGTATAGTGCTCGAAGATTATTGCTTGACGAAATTCACAATTCTGGATGCCGCTTATTTTTTAACAGGAAGCACCATTCGACATTTCTAGAACAATCTTAACTTACGGACTTCTTATACATAATCTAGATTTAAAAACCAATTCAAGAACTGATGTAATAAGGAATTCTTTGCATGTTTGTCGATATTGTACAGTGGAATGTCGTTGAAGTGATCACTTTCCATCAAACCAAGGGGATCACTATATCCAAATTATAAATACATCTAAAATGCCTAAAAAAAAATTAGAAATTTATATGTATAGGGATAACATAAAACAGAACACACAACATTATTAGTAATTGATTCATTCGTTATAATTAGAAAAGAAAACTGGAAAAAAACATACACGTTAATATTTTAACTTCTTAAAGCAAAGAGGTCACATGTTTTGAGTTTTCAAAATTTATTATAAATCGTTCTACGAGCCAATCAAAAGATTCAGCACGGTACTCGACTGGTTTATTGGTATGAAGGGCCCTGCAGCTTCTTGGTCTGATGGTCATTTCTATTCATCGTCAGTGTCCTCATCTTCTGGGGCTGATGATCGTTTCTCTTCATCGTCAGTTTCCTCATCTTCTGTGGTGTGATCTCATCAGTGATCATTACAAGTGAATTGTTGATCAGTTGGAGCTACGGCGGGTTTTTCTACGTGTTTAGATACGAGTCAGCTCAAGCTCTTTGATTAGTAAAACCGATTGATCGTCACATACGTGATCATTACAAGCGTGATCATTACTACTTTTAAAAAAAACTAGAATTATTGCTTTTATTATCAAAGTGACTGTAAAGCAATTGGAGAGATAGGGGTAGATTGATACGCAGGAACATTGATACAGATCTTGAAATTTGATTATTGGAATGGCTGAAGATTTTCATATCCCTCATATATATGTCACTGTAACCCTTAGCACTCGGTATATTTTTTTCAGCCGTACTAAATCAAAGTTAATTTAATAAATCAAACCTAATCTTCTAGTCGAAGTAAATTTTACTCAAATACGTGTTGTGTGATTTCTTTCACTAATTACGTCTTCCTGCCAAAATCTACTCAAGGTAAGAAAAAACATTTATTTTTTCTGAACTATATTAAGTTTTGAATGTTTTTTAGCGTTGATTTTGCGTGATTACTTGTTTTAAGTAAAGAGTCTCTTGAGGGCAGATTGATACAGTTGATTCCAGGGCACTCTGATACGCATCTTCTGTGATATCAATAAAGAGTATATTTTGCAAAATCGTCTTCAAGAAATGGAAAAAAAACTTTAAAATGAGATTATCTAAGAAGCACACAATTAAGTATTTGATTTAAACAATGAACACGATTTGAATTTCATTGCAAAAAATGAAAGTATTATTACATATTAGGTTTTAAATATTTTTTTACGAAATTAGTAAATTCAGGAGGGAATGTACGGAAACTCAGTTAATATCATCGAAAAGATAATTTTCTGTATTTTCAGATGGTGTGAAAATTATTTTGTGCTATTTTATGTTCGTAAGTCATCAAGGATGAACAGCGAAAATTTCCTTTAATTTTTAATTATTAAAATTTCAAAACAGCTTCCGAGGCTCACATTCCCCCCTCCAAAGTGTTTTAGACACATACACTTTCTCCTTTATTTGAAGGATTTAAAAGATGCCATCAGTCGTGAGGTTCGAGATTCATCTTTCTGTGATCATGCTTTCGGTACTATCCACTACCTGTCTCACTACAAATTATAATTATTTGTGAGGTTCGACAGATTCATTTTTCTGTGATACGTGCTTCAGTGCTCATCACCATCTGTCTCATGCACATTATAATCAGTGGAGGTTCGACAGATTCATCTTTCTGTGATATCGTGCTTCAGTACTATCCACTACCTGTCTCGTACAAATTATAATTATTTGTGAGTTCGACAGATTCATTTTTTCTGTGATACGTAGCTTCAGTGCTATCCACCATCTCTCATGCACATTATAATCATGTGTGAGGTTCGACAGATTCATATTTCTGTGATACGTGCTTCGGTACTATCACTACCTGTCTCATGCAAATTATAATTATTTGTGAGGTTCGACAGATTCATTTTTCTGTGATACGTGCTTCAGTGCTATCCACCATCTGTCTCATGCAAATTATAATCATGTGTGAGGTTCGACAATTCATCTTTCTGTCGATGACGTGCTTCGAGTACTATCCACTACCTGTCTCATCAAATTATAATCATTTGTGAGGTTCACAGATTCATTTTCTGTGATGACATGCTCCAGTGCTATCCACCATCTGTCTCATGCAAATTATAATCATGTGTGAGGTTCGACAGATTCATCTTTCTGTGATACGTGCTTCGGTACTATCACTACCTGTCTCCATGCAAATTATATATTGTGAGTTCGACAGATTCATCTTTCTGTTATACGTGCTTCAGTGCTATCCACCATCTGTCTCATGCAAATTATAATCATGTGTGAGGTTCAAACGAATTCATCTTTCTGTGATACGTGCTTCAATGTAAACACCATCTGTCGCATGCAAATTATAATCATTGTGAAAGGCAGACACGTGGAAATTTGTGAGCACAATAAAATATTTTTGCTTTTCTGTCTTTATAGGTTGTTTTCACATTTTCTTAGTTTCTGTCAGCTCCTTGTTTTCGTGCTGCAGGTACATTTCCAATGCCATTTATAGATTTTTTAGTGTGGAGGTCATACTACAATAAAAAAATTAGATGTTTCCATTTAATTTTGTCCTGTAACCATAAATGTGAATCTGGAATGTTTTCACATTATTCTTGACGCATTCCTGAAATACTTCCACATAAAATTTCTTTCCATTTCCTTCCAACTGTTTTGTCGCTAGGGGCTCATGCTAGCTAAACATTTTTTATAACCACCTTTATTGTCGGAAAAAGAAGGAGATATTCTTTTGCTAGAAAAAATTTTCAGATTCCATTTTAGCTACACACTTTTTACTGACTACTGATTTTAAGAATATTTTTTAAAATTATTTTGAAAAAAAGTTTCTTAATTTATTATATAATTAATTCAAAGAGAAAAATTTACATCGGTGCATTTTCTAGACGCTGGTAAAATAGAAAATGATAATATGTCCATACTGTTAACTTCTAATCTATCTTTTTAAAAAACTTTAAAAAAAAACAAACTATCGATTTCTGTTAAAGCAGCAATCAATACATATTCGTTTTATTCTAAAGATTTTGCAGATCACTATTATTATCGAGGCTTAAAAGCATTATGTCGAAGAAAAATTTCTTTTTTTAAAGTTCGTTTTGCATGTTAAAAGCACCACTAAACGCAAAGAAATAAGCTAATAAAAGATTTATATGTAATGTATAATTGCATGTATCCATACGGCCAGAATGAAATTAATGGCATGCAATAAAGATGATAACTTCTAAAACAGAACAGTTCGTTCAAAAAACTCAATCAATATCATTTTGACTCCAATGGCGAGGCAGTAAGTATCGATCAATGTTTGAAATCAATATGTCTTTACAGCGTTAAGTCTCAAATGCACATTCACTGATTACCTTTAGTATTGGTGAGATATGTCACAAACTAGCAGGTCATTTTCAAACCGGTCACATTCGTCTCACAACTATTCTAGAAGAAATCCAATATTTAGTCACAAAGAATGCAGATTTGCTGTTTAATGCCCTTCTGTTGGTTTGGCTTTACTATTATCGACAGCCAAGTAGAGCAAACACATCAAAACTTGTTTACAGTTTCTGGTAGTAGTGTGTACACAGATACGATGTTGATTTACTAATTGCTTTCAATAACCTCAATGTTTTCAAACTCCAAAATTATACTACAGAATATATGATTTTGATTTCGTTCAATGTGCTGCACAATTCTAGTGACTTGAGAGACAACTTTGACAAACTTGTTGGCATAAACTTCGATTCATCATACTTCTGATTGCAAAAGAAGACAAATGTTGTAGTTTGTTGCATATTTGGCTTCCATTTATTATCTCTGCTGTCGTTTCCGTAGCTTATTTGGGCAACTTTCATGGTCAGATTCTTTTTGTTATGAATTGTAATCAAAACCAAACGGTAAATTTCTTATCACTTTTTTATAAATTATTCGCACTTATAGTCTTCTGCTTCCTACTCTAACAAACCTAGTAATCGCATACAGTGCATCGTGTCATCTTTGTTGCCAATCTCTAAAGGAATTGTCGGAAATGAAAAGAGTGTTCCTCAAAGTATTCAGGTAGCGTGCAAATCGAGTTTTAAAAGAACGACTCCAATTGTCAGTGCTGGAAGAAATAAGGAAGTTTTCTCAGAATCTACATTTATCTCTGCATGCAAACTTCAGGCAGTACATGGCAAATCTGGCACAGATACTGGTCTACGCTTCAGAGCCAGCAACTGACATTACTGGAAGTTTCTTCATTTCCAGCATCACGGTGGCATCGATATTAGCATTTTCTTCAGCGCTGGGAAAGTCCAGTTGAGATAAAAGAATTTCCGCAATTGCCGCCATTTCGAACATGGGGTGATTTTGGGCATGCGGAGTGAAGACAGGCGGTGCTGAAGATTAATTTCTGGACGGAATTTACGATGTCTGGATGTGAGCTGATTTTCTCAGAGAAGCACCTTTGACAGTTCTAGGAACTATAACTTACGGACTCTATGCTTAATCTAGATATAAAACCGATTCAAAGAATTGATGTAATAAGAATTTTTCTGTATGTTTGTTGATATTGTACAGTGAAGAGAATTGTTCTGTATGTTTGTTGATATTGTACAGTGCTCGAAGATTATTTCTTGACGGGAAATTCACGATGTCTGGATGTGAGCTGATTTTCTACAAGATAAGCACCATTCTGACAGTTCTAGGAACAATCTTAACTTACGGACTTCTTATCCTTAATCTAGATCTAAAAACCAATTCAAAGAACTGATGTAATAAGAATTTTTCTGTATGTTTGTTGATATTGTACAGTGAAGAGAATTGTTCTGTATGTTTGTTGATATTGTACAGTGCTCGAAGATTATTGCTTGACGAGAAATTCACGATGTCTGGATGTGAGCTGATTTTCTACAAGAAAAGCACCATTCTGACAGTTGTAGGAACAATCTTAACTTATGGACTTCTAATTCTTAATCTAGATTTAAAATCCAATTCAAAGAACTGATGTAATAAGAATTGTTCTGTATGTTTGTTGATATTGTATAGTGCTCGAAGATTATTGCTTGACGAGAAATTCACAATATCTGGGTGCCAGCTTATTTTTAACAGGAAGAACACCATTCCGACATTTCTAAGAACAATCTTAACTTACGGACTTCTTATACATAATCTAGATTTAAAAACCAATTCAAAGAACTGATGTAATAAGAATTCTTATGCATGTTTGTCGATATTGTACAGTGGATGTCGCTTGAAGTGATCACTTTCCATCAAAGCCAAGGGGATCACTATATCCAAATTATAAATACATCTAAAATGCCTAAAAAAATAATAGAAATTTATATGTATACGAGGATAACATAAAAACAGAACACACAACATTGTTGGTAATTATTCATTCGTTATAATTAGAAAAAGAAAACTGGAAAAAAAACATACACGATTAATATTTTAAGCTGTCTTTAAAAAGTCAAAGAGAGTCACATGTTTTTGAGTTTTCAAGAATTTATTGCATAAATCGTTCACAAAGCCAATCAAAAGATTCAGCACGGTACTCGACTGGTTTATTGGTATGAAGGGCTTGCAGAGCTTCTTGGTCTGATGGTCATTTCTATTCATCGTCAGTGTCCTCATCTTCTGGGAGCTGATGATCGTTTCTCTTCATCGTCAGTTCCTCATCTTCTGTGGTGTGATCTCATCGAAAGTGATCATTACAAGTGAATTGTTGATCGTTAGACACGGCGGGTTTTCTACGTGTTTAGATACGAGAGATCAGCTCCAAGCTCTTTTGATTAGTAAAACCGATTGATCGTCACATACGTGATCATTACAAGCGTGATCATTACTACTATTTAAAAAAAAACTAGAAATTATTGCTTTTATTATCAAGAAGTGACTGTAAAAGCAATATTGGAGGAGATGGGGTAGATTGATACGCGGGAACATTGATACAGATCTTGAAATTTGATTATTGGAATGGCTGAAGATTTTCATATCCCCTCATATATATGTCACTGTAACCCTTAGCACTCGGTATATTTTTCGGCCATGCTAAATCAAAAGTTAATTTACAATTAAATCAAACCGCTAATCTTCTAGTCGAAGTAAATTTTACTCAAAGTACGTGTTGTGTGATTTCTTTCACTAATTACGTCTTCCTGCCAAGAAATCTACTCCAAAGGTAAGAAAAAACATTTATTTTTCTGAACTATATTAAGTTTTGAATGTTTTTTAGCGTTGATTTTGCGTGATTACTTGTTTTAAGTAAAGAAGTCTCTTGGGGGCAGATTGATACAGTTGATTCCGGGGCACTCTGATACGCATCTTCTGTGAGTATCAATAAGAGTAATTATTTTGCAAAATCGTCTTCAGAAATGGAAAAAACTTTAAAATGAATTATCTAAGAGAAGCACACAATTAAGTATTTGATTTAAACAATGAACACGATTTGAATTTCATTGCAAAAATGAAAAGTATTATTACATATTAGGTTTTAAATATTTTTTACGAATTAATTAAAATTCGGGAGGGAATGTACGGAAACTCAGTTAATATCATCGAAAAGATAATTTTCTGTATTTTCAGATGGTGTGAAAATTATTTTTGTGCTATTTTATGTTCGTAAGTCATCAAGGATGAACGCGAAAATTTCCTTTAATTTTTAATTAATTAAAATTTCCAAAAACGGCTTCGAGGCTCACATTCCCTCCCTCCAAAGTGTTTTAGACACATACACTTTCTCCTTTATTTGAAGGATTTAAAAGATGCCATCAGTCGTGAGGTTCGACAGATTCATCTTTCTGTGATACGTGCTTCGGTACTATCCACTACCTGTCTCATACAAATTATAATTATTTGTGAGGTTCGACAGATTCATTTTTCTGTGATACGTGCTTCAGTGCTATCCACCATCTGTCTCATGCACATTATAATCATGTGTGAGGTTCGACAGATTCATCTTTCTGTGATACGTGCTTCGGTACTATCCACTACCTGTCTCATGCAAATTATAATCATTTGTGAGGTTCGACAGATTCATCTTTCTGTTATACGTGCTTCAGTGCTATCCACCATCTGTCTCATGCAAATTATAATCATGTGTGAGGTTCGACAGATTCATCTTTCTGTGATACGTGCTTCAATGCTAAACACCATCTGTCGCATGCAAATTATAATCATTGTGAAGGCAGACACGTGGAAAATTTGTGAGGCACAATAAAATATTTTGCTTTTCTGTCTTTATAGGTTGTTTTCACATTTTTCGGTGAATCTCTATTTAACGAATTTTCCATATAACGAACTTTTCCGGATTTAGCGACTTGTTAAATAGAGGTCCGATTGTAGTTTATTAAAATAAAATTTTGTAGTTGTAATTTTGCTCCTTTGTTTTGTTTTTTTTAAAAGATTACGAATCTGAGGGTTTGCCACCAAACAATTTTTGTAGAAATTCTTAGTTGTAATAAAACATTAAAATCCCAGTTTTTTTGGTTTGTAACCTTCAAAAAACTATCAATTTTAGTATATCATCATTCTCTATCAAAATAATCAGCATAAAATTCCCTACAACTTGCAGCACCGCTTGTTTTGAGCTTGACGAGCCGCCACCGCCCTCTCCTTGTAAAGTTTGAATGCAACTCAATGTCTCCTTAGCATAGCCAACTAAGTGCTAAAGGTTAAACGCTATGCTTTGCTAATGAAGTCATTTGAAAATTGGTATGTTTATCACAAATATTCTAGATTATATGAAATTGGAATTTACTCCACGGTAGTTCTGAGGATTTTTGAAATGGAGTCTTAGCCATCTCTGATATTTGGTTTATTTGAAAATTCATGAATTAGAATTATTAAATTTCTCTGGGAAGAATTTTTAAACTATTATCATTAAAGGAGCAATGTTGAGCAGTCTATCTCATCTATAGATTACTGACAGCTTGGTTTCTTTCGCATTTGTAATTCGCTTTATTTTCAGAACTGGAATAATACCGAATGTGAGATTTGCGACATTTTTATTGCTCTCAATGCTGGCGCCATCTGTTAGGCTTTATATGAACTATTTTATAAGAATGTATGAAATTTATTGCATTATCCGAGGGTTGTGCCCTGGGCCGAATCATCAAAGTAAAGTAAATTGCTTCTCTTGCGACGAGGTTTATTTTATGAAATTGTCAGGGTAATTTACCTGTGCCTGAATTTATTCAAATTAAAATCAAGTATCGTTTAAATTTCAGAATATTAATTTTAGATTTTATTCATGGTTTGAAACCCGCTTGCAGGTTAGCCCATTAACGCCCAAATTAATTCAAAGCATAGATTTCGATAAATTTATATTAAATTACGTTTCGAACACCAAATAAGTTAACTGGGAAGCAAAATTAAATTAAAGAAAAATTTCCTTTGGTTTTCTTTTATTATTATATAAAAAGTCAGCAAAATCATTTAAAAAAACTTTTTTTGCATAAATATCATTAAAGATTTTAAAATATAGTGAAAATCAGCAAGGAACAGCAATCGGTTTCTAATTCCTTTGCATTATCTCAAAATATAGTAAAATCAACAAGGAACAGCAATCGGTTTCTAATTCCTTGCATTATCTCAAAATATAGTAAAAATCACCACGAACAGCAATCGGTTTCTAATTCCTTGCATTATCTCAAAAAAATATAGTAAAAATCAACAAGGAACAGCAATCGGTTTCTAATTCCTTGCATTATCCTCAAAAATATAGTAAAATCAACAAGGAACAGCAATCGGTTTCTAATTCCTTGCATTATCTCAAAATATAGTAAAAATCAACAAGGAACAGCACTGGTTTCTAATTCCTTGCATTATCCTCAGAAAATAACCAAAGGAAAATCAAAATATTTCAAATGACGACATTTTGAATTAAAATTTAGGTAAATCAAAAAAAAGAATCAATGGAATGCACTTTTAGCCACTGAAAATGAAACTGTCCTATAAATAGGACTAACGGGCTACTGTGGTGAATTTTTTTCTTCTTTTCATTTGTCTGAGAAACTCGAATGTCAAAAGGCTCAAGTACACTTTACTTAGAACATTTGATAGTGTTAAAAGTTTTGTATTTTTTTTTTACCTATTTTCTGTAAAAAATAATTTTAAAATTATATGGTACTGAGACACTGCAACTTAACTCTCTCAGTGCGGGCGCCATCTGTTAGCTTATATAAACTATTTGATGATAATGTGTGAGTTGAATCATCCAAGGGTTTTGGCCTAAGCACTATTATTACTTAAGATATTGCCTCCTCGAAATTTATTTGGAAATAATTCTCTGGATAATTTAATTTTGTGCCTTCATCATTTACATGGATCTGTGCACTGGAATTTATTCAAATGAAAATCAAGTATCGTTTAAATTTCATTCAGAACATTATTCTTGGTGGGATTTTTTCATGCTTGAAACTCGCTTGTGGTAAATATTTTTTTTCAGTTGCCTGATAGACTCAAGATTAGCCTGGCAAACTTGTATTAGAATATTTGATAGTGTTAAAAGTTTTGCAATTTTTTTACAATTTTCTGTAAAATAGATACTGCAACCAACTTCTCAGTGCTGGCTATCTGTTAGGTTTTATATAACTATTTGATGATAATGTATGGAATTTATTGAATCATCCATGATGTGCCCTGAGCCGAATTATCACTTAAGATATTGCTTCCTCGAAATTTATTTGGAGATAATTTCAGGATAATTTACCTTGTGCCTTCATTTCATTTCTACATACTGTGCACTGAATTTATTCAAATGAAAAGTAACAAGTATCGTGTAAATTTCAGAACATTAATTTTAGGAATCTTTCATGCTTGGAAACTCCCTGTGGTAAATTTTTTTTTCAGCTGCCTGATAGACTCAAAAAGTCAACAGGCCAGCCTGGCAAACTTTGTAATAGAATATTTGGATAGTGTTAAAAAAGTTTTAAAATTTTTTTTTTGCAATTTTCTGTAAAATAATTTTAAATTTATATTTTTGCACTCGAGACACTGAAACCAATCCTCTTCTGTGGGGGTAAAACCACTTACAAATGTTTTGTTATTTCAGTTTCTCTTAATATTTGTTGCTTAAAACAATGTATATAGTGATAGAATTTAAATTAAACAAAAAATATCTGTTCTGGGAAGGGGCCCCTAAACTTCCGTTGCCTAAGGGTCCCACAGAGCTTAACCATTTGAACGGCAAAAAAATATTTCAAATGGGAGCTCTGTAACTAAATGGTGAACGCAGATGTTTCGGAGCCGGTTGGTAATAAATACTGAGACCAACTTTCTACGCCGGAGCTGGTTTTAAGAGTAATAATCGAAGAACGATCTTCTATGATCGGGAGCCGGTTTTAGAATAGTCATCGAGAGCGACTTTCTTGTTCCAGTTGTTGAAGGTTTAATCCGGACCGTAACTGAGACCTGCTATACGTTTTCGGTCAGGTTAAACTTGAGGTGAAAACTCGGGAATAAACGAAAACCACTTATTTTCGGAGGTTATAACAGCCAGATTAAACTGAGGAAAACCCTGAATAACCGAAAACCGGTTATTTTCGGCGGTTATAACAGCCAGATTAAACTGAGTGAAAACCCTGAATAACCGAAAACCACTTATTTTCGGCAGTTATAACAGCCAGGTTAAACTGAGGTGAAAACCCTGAATAACCGAAAACCACTTATTTTCGGGCAGTTATAACAGCCAGGTTAAACTGGAGGTGAAAAAAAACCCGAATAACCGAAAACCACTTATTTTCGGCGGTTATAACAGCCAGATTAAACTGGAGGTAAAAAAACCCTGTATAACTGAAAACCACTTACTTTCAAACAGTTATAACCGCCAGGTTAACCGGAGGTGAAAAACCCTGAATAACTTGAAAACCCGTTATTTTCGCAATAACCGCCATCCCTTATCTTCTGATCTGCAAAATGGAGGTACTCTGGCTCTATCGCTAGGGCCAATTTCTTACTACTTAAATCTGGTCAATTAATTACATTACTCTGATAATTAACCCTCTGGGCCAAAAGTGCGTCGAGAGATACACTAGAGAAGTTACTGTTTTATATCTACCAGAGGCTACGAACGCATGACCTGCTTTCTTTTTCCAGTCTTTCGACGAACTGTTAGTCATCGTTTGCAATTCGAGGTGTTAACAGGACTCTGTGAATATGCTCTTTGTATTTCAGAGATACGTAGCAATGAACTGACTACGAAACTGACTTCCTGCTTTTTATATCTAAATTTAAATTGTTTCTATCCATATGGTTCTACAATTTTATATTACAAATGTAAATATTTCAGTTGATAAATTGGCGATTTCATTTTTTCGTTTTCACGTCATTCAGCTAATTTTATATTACAAATGTAAATATTTCAGTTGATAAATTGGCGATTTCATTTTTTCGTTTTCACGTCATTCAGCTAATTTTTTTGGTCATTTTATATTATCCTTGTGATTTATGCTTACCTTGTTTCCATTCCTTTTAAAATAAAATGGTTTAAAATAATTGTCCTCATTAATCAGATTGAATACAACCTAATCCTTTAACAATACTCCTATTAAAGTTAGGATATAACGTAACATCTGGCCTTATTCGGCTCTTTAGCCAAATATTCGGCTGGTTTAGTCACTAAGAAGATATTAGGCTGAATATTTTCCACGATAATAATTTTTTTTTTAAATATACTATTAAATAATAAAAACAAAAAATACTCTTTAGAATTATATTTCATTGCATTTTAATCCAAAAAATCTAACATTCAGTTTTCAGTTACATAAGTACATAAATGTAATTAATAACTTTACAAGTCATTTATCATTGTAAAGCCTGCAATTACGATGCAAGTATAATCTTGCCCTTTTCCTGAATGCTAAATAGATATATATAATATATATATATTGAATTTAACAAAGAATATTGCAATTTTGTGCCTCAATCATTATTTCTCCATTCTTATAAAGGAGAGACTTTATCTGAATGGGCAAGCATAGCATCCATTCTCCGTGCTATATGTAATTGCCAACTGTAATGCATAAATTAGTACTCAAGGTATACAATAAAGGTATAATTTTTCTCATCTCTGTAATAAATGATAATTTCAAAATTTATTAATGCAATTGTTATCAATGCTATGTAATCATATGCAAATATTATCTTAAGTAAGTGTTTTTAAATGAATTTGATCATTAGTATAAATTTGTAACAAACTAAAGTTGTTTGCGAAATTTCGATCCTACGTCTTTTGGTTTGCACTCGTTTTACGTTAATCTCTTGAAAGACGTATAAACGCAGATTTACCGTGCTGCAGTGACATACATACAGAACAATTCTTACGACTTCAGTTATTCGAACGGTTTTAAATCTAGATTATGGGATAAGAAGTTCGTAGGGTTAAGATTGTTCCAGAACCGTCGTGAAACTGCGTGCATCTCTCAGAAAATCAGCTCGCATCCAGACATCGTGAATTTCCCGTCTTAATAATCTTCGAGTACTATACAATATTAAAAAACATACAGAACAATTCTTATTACATCAATTCTTTGAATCGGTTTTTAAATCTAGATTAAGAATAAGAAGTCCGTAAGTTAAGATTGTTCCTAGAACTGTCAGAACGGTGCATCTCTTGTAGAAAATCAGCTCACATCCAGACATCGTGAATTTCCCGTCTTAATAATCTTCGAGTACTATACAATATCAAAAAACATACAGAACAATTCTTATTACATCAATTCTTTGAATCAGTTTTTAAATCTAGATTAAGAATAAGAAACTGCAAGTTAAGATTGTTCCTAGAACTGTCAGAACGGTGCATCTCTTGTAGAAAATCAGCCTGCTAATCCAGACATCGAATTTCCTGCCCACAATCTTCGAGTACTATACAATATCGACAAAAGAATCATTATTACATCAGCCCTTTTGAATTGGTTTTAAATTCTAGATTAAGTATAAAGAAGTCCGTAAGTTAAGATTGTTCTCTAGAAATGTCGGAACGGTGTCATCCTGTTAAGAAAATAAGTCTGCACCAGACATGTGAATTTCGCCGTCTATAATAATCTTTCGACTACCTATACAATATCAACAAAAACATACAGAAAATTTTATTAGCATCAATTCTTTGAATTCGGATTTTAAATCTAGATTAAGAATTAAGAAGCTCGTAGTTAAGATTGTTTGACCTGTCAGAATGGTGCTTCTTTAGAAAATCAGTCATCGCATCCAGACATCGTGAATTTCTCGTCAGCTAATAATCTTCGAGCATACAATATACAAATACAGATCACCTCTGTAAAATAACAAACATACAGAAAATTCTTATTACTCAAGCTCTTTGGAATTCTGTTTATAATCTAGATTAAGGATAAGAAGTCCAGTTAAGATTGTTCCTATGAACCGTCAGAACGGCTATTCTTGTAGAAAATCAGCTCAGCATCCAGACATCGTGAATTTCCCGTCAGATAATAATCTTCGAGATACATATCACAACAGACAATTTTCAGTCAAACAAAAACATACAGAAACAATTCTTATTACATCACTTTAATCGGTTTTTTTATCTAGATTAAGAATAAGCAAGTCCGTAAGTTAAGATTGTTCCCAGAACTGTCAGAACGTGCTTCTGTAGAAATCAGCTCAATCCGACATCGGAGTGAATGTCTCATGAAGCATTAATCTTTCCCACACCGCCTTTCACTACGCGATGCCCAAAATCACCCTGAGTGTTCGAAATGCTGACGTGCAATGCGAGCACACTTGCATCTCAACTGGGACTTCCTCCTGAAGAAAATGCTACCCATCGATGCCACCGTGATGCTGGAAATGGAGAAACTCCAGTAATGTCATTGCTGCGCTCTCGAAGCGTAACTCAGTATCTGTTAGATTTGCCATGCATGCCGTGAAGTTTGCAGGCAGACGATAAAGTAGACTTCGGAGAAAACTTCCTGTATTTCTTCCAGCACAGGACAATTGGAGTGCGCTTTTTAAAATCGATTTGCACGCTACTCGTGAATACGAGGAACACTCTTTCATTTCCGCAAATTCCTTTTGAGATTGGCAAAAGCATGATCCGATGCACTGTATGCGATTGTTACTAGTTTGTTAGAGTAGGGTACAGAAGACTATATGCGAATAATTTATAAAGTGATAGTGAAAATTATCGTTTGGTTTGATTACATTCCTACAACAAAAGAATCTGGACCATGAAGGTTGGCCCAAAACTACGTGAATATGAGCGAGAGCATATATAAATGGAAGCCAAATATGCAACAAACACAATAAATTTGTCTTCTTTGCAATTCAGAAGTATGCATGAATCAAGTTTGCGCAACAAGTTTGTCAAGAGTTGTCCTTCATAAGTCATCTAGAATTGTGTGCATTTGAACGAAATCAAAATCATATCTCTGTAGTATAATTTTGGTTGAAAAACATTGGGTTATTGAAACCACATTGAACATCACCACGTATCTGTGTACACTACTCACTCAGAAACTGTAAAGACAAGAGTTTTGATGGTGTTTGCTGTACTTTGGCTGTCGAGTAAAACCAAACCAAACAAAGGCATTAAACACAAAATCTGGCATTCTTGTGCTACAAATGAACTTCTAGAATAGTGCTTTGTAAATGTGACCGGTTTGGAAATATACTGCTAGTGCTTGGACATATCTCACTCAGAATACTAAAGTAATCAGTCAATGTGCATTTGAGACTTATACGCTGTAAAAGATATATTGATTTCAAACAGTTGATCGGATACTACTGCCCTCGCCATTGAGTTAAATGATTATTGATTGAGTTTTTGAACGAACTGTCTTGTTTTAGAAGTTATCATCTTTATTGCATGCCATAACTTCCATTCTGGCCGTATGATATGCATATACATTACATATACAAATCTTTATTAGCTTATTTCTTTGCGTTTAGCTGGTGTTTTGATATAGCAAACGAACTTTAATAAAAAGAAATTTTTCTTCGATATAATGCTGTGTTACCTCGTATTATAAATAGTGATCTGCAAAATCTTTAGAATAAAAACGAATATGTATTGATTGCTGCTCTTTAACAGAAATCGATAGTTTGTTTCTTTTTAAAGTTTTTTAAAAGACATGATTAGAAGTTAACAGAGCGTAACATATTATCATTTTCTATTTATACCAGCGTCTAGAAAAATGCACCGATGTAAATTTTTTTCTTTGAATTAATTATTATAATAAAATTAAGAAACTTTTTTTCAAAAAATAATTTTAAAAATATTCTTAAATCTTCAGTAGCCCAGTAAAAAGTGTGTATGCTAAATGACTGGAAAATTTTTTTTCAGTAAAAGAATAGTCTTCTTTTTCCGAAATAAAGGTGGTTGAGTAAAAAATGTTTTAGCTGCATGAGCCCCTCAGCGACAAAAACAGTTGAAGGAAATGGAAAGAAATTTTATGTGGAAGTATTTTGAATGCGCTTCAAGAATAATGAAAAAACATTCTCAGATTCACATTTATGGTTAAAGGACAAAATTTCAAATGGAAACATCTAATTTTTTTATTGTAGATGACCTCCACACTAAAAAATCTATAAATGGCATTGGAAATGTACCTGCAGCACGAAAGAGTGAGCTGACAGCAAACTAAGAAAATGTGAAAACAACCTATAAAGACAGAAAAAAGCAAAATATTTTATTGTGCCTCACAATTTTTCGCATGTCTCCATCAATGAATTATAATTTGTCATGCGACAGATGGTGGCTTATCATTGAAGCACGTATCACAGAAAGATGAATCTGCCGAACTCTCACACATGATTATAATTTGCATGACAGATGGTGGATAGCACTGAAGCACGTATAACAAGATGAATCTGTTTCGAACCTCACAAATGATTTATAATTTGCATGAGACAGGTAGTGAAAAGAATACCTGAACACGTATCAAGGAAAGATGAATTGTCGAACCTCACACATGATTATAATTTCGATGAGACAGAGTGTGATAGTACTGGCAATGTAATACAGAAAAATGAATTCTGTCGAACCTCACAAAATGATTATAATTTTGATGAGACAGGTAGTGGACAGTACTCGAAGCACGTAGTCACAGAAAGATGAATTCTGCTCGAACTCTCACACATGATATAATTTGCATGAGACAGAGGTGATAAGCACTGAGCACGTATCACAGAAAATGAATCGTTGAACCTCACAAATAATATACGTATTGCATGAGACAGGTAGTGGATAGTACCGGAAGCACGTATCACAGAAAGATGAATCTGTCGAACCTCACACATGATAGTGTGCATGAGATCAGCAGTGATAGCACTGGAAGCACGTATCACAGAAAATGGAATCTGGTCGAACTCACAAATAATTATAATTTGTACGAGACAGGTAGTGGATAGTACTGAAGCACGTATCACCACAGAAAGATGAATCTGTCGAACTGCTACCATATTATAAGTGCAGGAGACAGATGGTGATAGCACTGAAGCACGTATCACAGAAAAATGAATCTGTCGAACCTCACAAATAATTATAATTTGTGAGAGACAGGTAGTGGATAGTACGAAGCACGTATCACAGAAAGATGAATCTGTCGAAACCTCACGACTGATGGCATCTTTTAAATCCTTCGAAATAAAGGAGAAAGTGTATGTGTCTAAAAACACTTTGTGAGGGGATGTGAGCCTCGAAGCGTTTTGGAAATTGTAATTAATGTCAAAGGAAATTTTCGTGTTCATCCCTTGAATTTGACTTAGAACATAAATAGCACAAAAATTTTCACACCATCTGAAAATACAGAAAATTATCTTTTCGACGATATTAACTGAGTTTCCGTACATTCCCTCCTCCGAATTTTAATTAGATTCTGCTAAAAAAATATTTAAAACCTAATATGTAATAATACTTTCATTTTTTTGAACTGAAATTCAAATCGTGTTCATTGTTTAAATCAAATACTTAATTGTGTGCTTCTCTTAGATAATCTATTTAAAGTCTTTTTCCATTCTGAAGACGATTTTGCAAAATAATACTCTTTATTGATACTCCACAGAAGATGCGTATCAGAGTGCCCCGGAATCACACAGTATCAATCTTTTGCCCCAAGAGATCTTCTTCTTTGACTTAAAACAAGTAATCACGCAAAATCAACGCTAAAAAAACATTCAAAACTAATATAGTTCAGAAAAAAATAAATGTTTTTTCTACCTTGAGTAGATTTTTGCAGGAAGACGTAATTAGTGAAGAAATCACAATAACACGAGCCTCTTTGAGTAAAATTTACTGACTCCAGGACAGATATCGGTTTCATTAATCTTGTAAATTAACTTTGATTTAGACATGGCCGAAAAATATAAACGATGCAAGGGTTAACAGTGCATTATATATGAGATAATGAAAATTCAGCCATTCCAATAATCAAATTTCAAGATTCGTATCATTTCCCGCGTATCAATCTATCCTATTTCTCCAATATTGCTTTACAGTCACTTCTTTGATAATAAAAAGCAATAACTTTCTAGTTTTTTTTTAAAATAGTAATGATCACGCTTGTAATGATCATCTAGTGACGATCAATCGGTTTACTAATGTCAAGAGTTGCCATGCCCGTATCTAAACACGTAGAAAAAACCTCGCCGTGTCTAACGATCAACAATCATTGTAATGATACTTTCGATGAGATCAACACTACAGAAGATGAGGAACTGACGATGAGAGAAACGATCATCGCTCCTCAGAAGATGAGGACACTGACGATGAATAGAAATGATCATCGACCAGATCTGCGTTTGCAAGCCCCTTCATCCAATAAACCGTAGTCCGTCGAATCTTTGATTGGCTTTATGAACGATTTATAATAAATTTTGAAAACATAAAAAACATGACTCTTTAATTTTAAAGACAGCTTAAAATATTAACGTGTATGTTTTTTTCCCAGTTTTCTTTTCTAATTATAACGAATGAATAATTACCAAATCAATGTTGTGTGTTCTGTTTTATGTTATCCTCGTATACACTATAAATTTCTATTATTTTTTAGGTATTTTAGATGTATTTATATTGATATAGTGATCCCCTTGGCTTTGATGGAAAGTGACGTTATTAGGCATCCACTGTACAATATCGACAAACACATCAAAGAATTCTTATTACATCAGTTTTTTTGAATTGGCTTTTAAATCTAGATTATGTATAAGAAGTCCGTAAGTTAAGATTGTTCTTAGAAAATGTCGGAAGTGTTCTCGTAATAAGTGCACATGTGTTCTCTAAGCAATAACTCAAGACATACATTCAAAACATAAAACAATTATACAGCCTTAATTGGTCCCGATAATTACCATTAGAGTCAATACTGTCAGAATTTTTGTAGAAAATCATCCCGAATTCACAAGCAATAACTTCGAGCACTTACAATCATCAACAAACATACAGAACAACCTTTCACTGTAATGTAAAAACATACAGAAATCTTAATCTTTGAATTGTTTTAAATCTAGATTAAGGAATAGAAGTCCGATAAGTTAAGATTGTTCCTAAACTGTACCTGAATGGTGCTTGATTTCTGTAGAAAATCAGCTCACATCCAGAGCATCGTGAATTCCTCGTCAAACAATAACTTTCGAGTACTGTACATATATCAACAAACATACAGAACAATTCTTCACTGGTACAAATAACAAAACATACAGAAAAAATTCTTGTTACATCAGTTCTTGAATTGGTTTTAGATCTAGATTAAGAAGTCCATAAGTTAAGATTGTTCAGAACTGTCAGAATGGTGCTTTTTGTAGAAAAATCAGCTCACATCCAGACATCGTGAATTCCCACAAGAACATCTTCGGACTGTACAATATCAACAAACATACAGAACAATTTTCTCACGTACAATATCCAAACATACAGAAAAATTTTATTCACTCTTCTTTGAATTGGTTTTAGATCTAGATTATGCATAAGAAAGTCCGTAAGTTAAGAGTTCCTAGAACTCGTCAGAATCGGAGTCTCTTGTAGAAAACTCACATCCAGACATCACATTTCCCGTAAGAAAGACGGTCCCGAAAGCACCGTGGTAAACATCACGTGCTAGCAAGCACTTAATTATATCTTCAGAAACACCAATATCGCCTAGTTTCTACTACACGCAGGCCCAAAATCACCCCATGTTCGAAATGGCGCAAGAATTGCGGAAAATCTTGGTGATCAACTGGACTTTCCCAGCGCTGAAGTGAAAATGCTAATACCATCGATGCCCCGTGATGCTGAAATGAGAAAACTTCCACGTAATGTCAGTGCTGTCGTCTCTGAGCGTAGACAGTATTGTTAGCCAGATTTGCCATGCATGCCGAAGTTTGCAGTGCAGATGATAAATGTGGCCTCGAGAAAACTTTCCGTATCTCTTCCACGCACTGATTATTCTGAGTCGTTTTTTAAAAACTCGATTTGTACGCTACCAGAATACTTTTGAGGAACACTTTTTCATTTCCGACAAATTCTTTAGAGATTGGCAACAAAGATAGTACAGATGCGACTGTATGCGATTGACTATTTATAGAGTAGGGAAAGAGACCTATAATGCGAATAATGCTATAAAATAGTGATAGGAAATTTACCGCTTTGGTTTTGCTATAAATTCCATACAACAGAAGAGATCTTGACATGAAAGTTGGCCCAAAAACTACGGAAAGCGACACGTACAGAGCATAGATAAAATGGGGAAGCCAAATATGCAACAGATCATCAGCCATTTGTCTTCTTTTAATCAGAAGTATGCATGACACCCAGTTTGCAGCAAAGTTTGTCAAGATGTTGCCTCTGTAAGTCCATCAGAATTGGTCGCAATCTGAACGAAATCAAAATCATATATTCTGTAGCATTATGTAATTTTGCGAGTATTGAAAATGGAGTTATTGAAAGCAATGTGTAAACATCAATCATCGATTCGTGTCACGACACTACTACTAGAAACGTAACACAAGAGTTTTGATGGTGTTTGCTGTACTCGGCTGTGATAATAAGAAAAACCAAACCAACAGAGTGCGTTAAACAGCAAATCGGCACTTCTGCTGACTGAACATAGGTGACTACTTCTAGAATAGCATTGTAAGAGACAGTAATGATGCCGGCTTTGAAAAATGACACGCTAGGTATTTGAACTCAGCAATATCTGAAATGTAATGCAGTGAATTGTTCGAGACTTATACTGCTATAAAGACTATATTGATTTCGAAACATGATCGAAACCTATTACTGCCTCGCCTTGGAGTCAAAAGTTGCTATTGATTGAGTTTTTGAACGAACTGGTTTGTTTTAGAAGTTTATCATCTTTATTGCATGCCATTAATTTCATTCTGGCCGTAGCGATAATGCACTCATACATACATATACAATCTTTTATTAGCTTATTTCTTTGCGTTTAGTTGCGCGTTTCTTTTACATGCAAAACGAACTTAAAAAAGAAATTTTTTCTTTCGATATAATGCTTGCTTCCTCGTAATAATAATAAATAGTGATCTGCAAAATCTTTAGAATAAAACGAATATGTATTGATTGCTGTTTTAACAGAAATCGATAGTTTGTTTTTTTTTAAAGTTTTTTAAAGACAGATTAGAAGTTAACATATGGTAACATATTATCATTTTCTATTTTACCAGCGTCTAGAAAATGCACCGATGTAAATTTTTTCTTTGAATTAATTATTTAATAATAAAATTAAGAAACTTTTTTTTTCAAAAATAATTTTAAAAATATTCTAAAACTCAGTAGTCTATAAAAGTGTAGCAAAATGGAAATCTGAAAAATTTTTTTCATAAAAGAATAGTCTTTCTTTTTCCGAATAAAGGTGGTTATAAAAATGTTTAGCCGATGCATGAGCCCCTAGCGACAAAACAGTTGAAGGAAATGGAAAGAAATTTTATGTGGAAGTATTTCAGGGAATGCGCTCAAGAATAATGTGAAAAAAACATTCCAGATCTCACATTTATGGTTACAGTGACAAAATTTCAAATGGAAACATCTAATTTTTTTATTGTAGTATGACCTCCACACTAAAAATCTATAAATGGCATTGGAAATGTACCTGCAGCACGAAAACCACAGGAGCTAGACAGAAACTAAG
>BGPR01020059.1:0-13614 GCA_013235015.1 Araneus ventricosus
TGTAGATTTTCTATAAAATATTGAGCAAATACGTCTGTGGAAGTCACCTGTCCGGTCGCTCGTGAAGATGATAAACACAATAATTCCTTGAACACCTAACGACCTCCGGATGAGAACACAATAACTGAACACCTAACGACCTCCTCCGCGAGTGATGAGGAACATCACAACTGAACACCCAATGACCCTATGAGTACGAGAACACAATAACTCGAACACCCAATGACCTCCGCGAGGACAAGAAGACATAATCCCTGAACACCCAATGACTTGGGCGAGATGAGAACACAATAAGTCCAACACCCAATGACCTCGATGGATGAAATTAAATTATAGTTTTCACTCATCATAACAACAAAATGTACCCTCAAGTCATATGCTCATCGTGGTATGGGTGAGGCCTGCGTAGGAATGGCGATGCATGTCTGGAGTTTTTCTTCCTGGAAGGGTCATCCGTCGTGAAGGCTATTCATTATTCCCAGCTAAAAAGACTATAATGGCAATGGAAAAGTCGACTTTCCTCGGGCGTAAAGGTCTAGTGTCAACAGAAACTGCACTTTCCTCCTTTACCATGAATCGTTCGTTTTCTGTGGGCGAGCGGATTCTTGGACTTGGTCTATTGAGAGGATTAAAGTAAGTGGAATACGAAACAATAACAAAATAAAATTCCTATATAGACGGGTTAAAATAGAGATAGATTTGGCTAAACATCCTGACTTTGCTGCTACCAAATATTCGTATTCTGTAGAAAATGCAAGGCGCTTGTGCCTTTCTTCTTTGAGTTTTGATTTTACGATGGTTTTCTTCTAGGAAAATCACGATGTGTCTTGCTTTGTCTCGCCTCCATCACCACCTTCTAGCTTTGTCTCGCTCTCCATCAACTAATTTTCTGGCTTTGTCTCGCTTCATCATTCAGTTCTCTGGCTTGTCTCGTCCTCCATCGTTCAATTCTGGCTTTGTCTCGCCCTCCATCACCACCTTCTCTTATTAACCTTGTTTCCTTTTCGTGGATCTTCTTTATCTGAAACTTGTTGTCATGTTTTTATCTCACTCAAATCAAAATTAATCACTAAAATCAGATTGAAACAAACAGTCATCCACTGACAGAAAAAAGAATTACCAAAAAACGAATGAAAAAATGCTGAAAGGAAATATTAACAATAGCATGTGCCAAATTCAAATGTGGATAAATAACGGAAATTTTTAAAGTTCAAGTGGATGAATCAGCATAAATGACACAGAAGTGAAACCAAAACGGAAATCGTGATTTGTCGCTGGATAACACGACGCAGACCAATGGGTAAATATTTTAACCTCCCCTGCGTTACAGATACATTTCTGATGTTTATTATATAGATGGTAATTTATTTTTAAACTTATGTCCATATTTGTTCAAAAGGATGAACGTCTCAATGTTTTTTTCCGTTAGTGCATGAGAACGCCGTAACTCATTGAAAACGCAACGACCTACAGATGAAACGAAAATTTTAAACATGCATCAAATTTGGATAAAATTGGTTGATTGAATGCGCTGAAAAAACTCTAGGTTTTCTTTAGCACACTACAAAGCACAAAAATTTAATGCAACTGTACAAGAAATTTGAGAGGAATATATTCTCCAAATCCTTTCAGAGACAGAAAACATTAGAATGCTCATTGGTGTGTTGTTATACGGATAATTTTTACTTAATGGAATTACGGTGCTATTCTTAAAACCATTCCTTGGAGTGCTCTGCCTCACGTTCTCGCACACATCCAAAATTTGGTGTGATCAGAGCTGTCAGCAGACGGTCCCTAACATTGCCTGAATTTTGGCCATTGCGGGTCAGACCTGGCACTGTGCTGTGAGAGCGTCCCGGCACTGCTGTTAGAGCGTTCCGGCACTACCGTTAGAGCGTTCCGGCACTGCTGTTAGAGCGTCCCGGCACTGCTGTGAGAGAGTTCCGGCACTGCTGTTGGAGACCCGGGCACCGTTGTTAGAGCGTCTCGGCACTGCTGTGAGAGCAACCCGGTACTGCTGTGAGAGAGTTCCGCACTGCTGTTGGTGAGCCCGGCACTGCTGTGAGAGCGTCTCGGCACTGCTGGTGGAGCGTCCCCGGCACTGCTGTTAGAGCGTTCCGGCACTGCTGTTAGAACGTCCGGGCGCTACTTATTTCGAGACTACACCACTGGTACAGATCTTGCAATTAATAAGCGCAATTATCATGGTAAGACGACGTATCAAATTCCTTTTCTCAAGCTTGTTACTTCTTTGAGTTATCACGTTCACATGCCCGCGAACTGACGAACAAACAGACTGTCAATCCTTTGATTGACCGACCGAGGTGAGTTCTCCGTTTCATTTCGACTGTTTGTTCTGGGTTTGAAACGTTTGTTTGACGTTTCTTCTGTCTGTAAATTTGTCTGTTACGGCAGTCACGACAAAATGATTCGATTTTCTTCAAATGTAGTACAAATGTTCCTTAGAGCCATAAAAAATGGTGTTTATGTAAGAATTTTTATCATTTTGTTCCGTTTCTCGATGATAACTGTAACTTTTGTTATGTTATAAAGGGCCATCCACAAATGATGTCACGCTTGCAGGGGGGAGGGGGTTAGTGAAATTGTGACAGTTTGTGACAAAGGGAGGGGGTAACAAGAAGTGTGACATCACACATTTTGGTTAAAATAAAAAACATTTAAAATCATCAGATTAAATTTTGAAGTTATTTTGAAATTACCAAAATTTGGGGGTATTTTTTTAATCGGGGCTAAAACAACTTTCACGTGATTTTTTTCACTTATATTCCTTTCTTTTCGAAAAAGGCATTCAGGGTAGATTCTGAGAATATGGCAGCAGCAGAAATTCTTCAGCATTAGAAGAAAACCTCCCCCCCCCGTCACACCCTTGAAATGTCGTCCCATCTGGGTTA
Organism: Araneus ventricosus; assembly: GCA_013235015.1. Lineage (NCBI taxonomy): Eukaryota > Metazoa > Arthropoda > Arachnida > Araneae > Araneidae > Araneus > Araneus ventricosus. The sequence continues at coordinate 2,913 of BGPR01020059.1, forward strand.
GTGGTAGAACTGGTAGTGGCACAAACAGGTTGATCTTATTGAGGCATTTTTTTTAATTCGATCTGTTTAAGATTATTTTGTGTTCATAAAGTAAAGATTAGTTTTAAAGCAAAATCTATCAAATTCCATTTCAAATTCCAAAATACTACTGTTTTCACAATTGCTCTTTTATATTAATATTTTATTACTATTGTATATTAATTAGGGTTTTTGTTGTAAACCTAAAATTTCATTTCATACAAAATAAGTACACATATAATCATTAGTATTGTTATGCTCACAAATGTCGTTAAAACACATAGTTCAAGTTTAAAAATAAAATTTGATATATGATCTATAACGTAGTGCTTTTTTTCTGAACTGCAAGTATATGTTTTAGTATATGTTTATGTAATATAATGTGACATGTGACAAGGGGGGGATGGTCAAGTGCGACACTTTGTGACAAAGGGGGTGGGGGGTCAAAAATATTGAAAAAAAGTGTGACATCATTTATGGACAGCCCCTAAGTGATTTAAAATCCGATCATAAATACAGAAAAAAAGGAAGTTTAAAGTTTATGATTCTTTGCAATTGATTAAAGAGTTTATTTGTATTAATAAAAGAACCGAAAATGTTTTCACCTTGAGCAACAACAGGTATTTCAGCTAAAATGTTCTAAAATTTAGTTACATAAAATGGTAAACTCTAGTAACTAGTACCAGCAAGTGCTTCAACGGTCCAATCAAATTTGTTTGCCGTCTGATTACCAGGAAATTGTCTCTTCGACCATGAAGCAGCCAACCGAATATTTACAAAACTCGACGACACGTCTCGAATCGTAATCGTTATCGAATATTAATCCAACGAAACACACAAGAGGTCCTCAAGTCGAACTGCATTGTTCCAGAAATGACGCTGTATTTTGCCTAAGGGCCACTTCCGCCCGACGGAATCATTCGTCGCTCCGATTGGCTAAGAGTGATCATTGCGATTGACAAGGACTCAGTTTTGAGACATCGTATAAGGGATTGTCCATAAATTATGTCTCATTTTTTTCAATATTTTTTGACCCCCTTTGTCACAAAGTGTCACACTTTACCATACCCTTCCCCCCCTTGTCACATGTCACGCTATATTGCATAAACATATACTTGCAGTTCAGAAACAAAGCACTACGTTATAGATCATATATCAAATTTTATTTTTAAATTTTAACTATGTGTTTTAATGACATTTGTGAGCATAACAATAATAATGATTGTATGTGTACTTATTTTGTTTGAAATAAGATTAAGGCTTACAACAGAAAACGTAATTATTATACAATATTAATAAAATATTAATATAAAAGAGCAATTGAAAACAGTAGTATTTTGGAATTTGATATATTTTGCTTAACATCTTATCTTTACTTTATGAGCACAAAATACTCTTAAATAGATTGAATTTTTAAAAAAACGCCTCAATAGGATCAACCTGTTTGTGCCTCTCTAGTTCTACCACTCACCCAGGTGGGGCGACGTATCTTCTGTTGGACGTTTCAAGGGTGTGACAGGGGGAGGTTTTCTTCTAATGGTGAAGAATTTTTGCTGCTACCATATTCTCAGAACCTACCCTGAATGAATTTTTCGAAAAGAAAGGAGTATAAGAGAGAAAAAAATCACATGAAAGTTGATTTAGCCCCGATTAAAAAAATACCCCCAAATTCTGGTAATTTCAAAATAACTTCAAAATTTAATCTGCTGATTTGAAATGTTTTTATTTTAACCAAAATGTGTGATGTCACACTTCTTGTTACCCCCTCCCTCCCCGTTGTCACAAACTGTCACAATTTCGCAAACCCCTCCCCCCTCCAAGCGTGACATCCTTTGTGGACGGCCCCTAATGGTGAGTTGAATACGAAACAAGTGGTTCCAATGATTTCCACAATTGAGATATTTTATTAGGTTCTCGCTATTGATATTTCCGGAAGCAAACTTTACTATTTCATAATTTGAATCGTAGATCGATAATAAAATTGAAGTTTGCCAAATATCGCGACTAAGGTAATTAGGAGTCCTGCCTTAAATCACCTTATGTGTAGATAAGAAACAGTAGCAAGGTTTTGAAACCTAGCCAAATTTATTTCCCATCTTCCCAAGCTTAGAAGAAAAAAGATTCGAACTTCTATTCCGGAACATCACAGCATGGTAATGCGATATTTAAAAGGTTTAACCTGGAGTTGAGGGTGGTGCGTACTCACATCGTTTCCCTTAAGCTCGCCAATTGTTTGTCGCCAAGAGAGTGACAGATCATTTGTTTGGAATGCGAGTTGAAAGTTTTTTCGGCGTAGTTTGCACATGCACCGACAGTGATTTGTTTACCGGTCTACGTCGCATGCCCTTAATTTCCATTGGTCCACTGTCTGCTCTCTTCGATTTGATTGGTCGGCGTACGAATTTGAATAATTCTTCGTTTGGAATTCTTGATAATTTACCAAACGATTTTTTTCAATAGCCGTTCGCTTCTCTTCGGAAGATTTTTTTCCATTGAATTTGTTGATTCTCTTTCTCTGTGTTGCTGATTATGGCTTCCAAATACCGAACAATGAATGTTTTTTCTGAAAACAGTTGTTCCCGTGCTACGTTTCATCGTCTTCAGACGTCGTGTTTTTCCTGTGTTCGTGCTTTCCCTGTGTGTTTCGTTTTTCAATGAAAAAGCGAAGCTACGAGGGGCCCTCTTTTCTGAAAGCGAAGCAGCTGATGTTTTCTAAGTTAAAAAAATTTTCCGGGTGTACACTTGCAATGCCGAAGGCATTGCGTGCTCAACCTCTCGTTTTGAGATGCCGTAGGCATCGAATGCGCAGCAGACCTATAAAAAACTCTCTGCGCATCCTAAACACTGTTTGGCGACGGCAAATAAAATTGTGCCAAAGAAAATTGGCGAGAAAATAGTACGCACCCTAAACTCCAGGTTTACCTTTTTCTTAACAAACATAATAAAAGCAAATATTTTTGAGTCCTCAACAATGTTCCAAACGACTTCATTTAAATCTGTAGAATTTTTTCCTCTAAAAAAGAAAAATTCCTGTTTAAAATGATGGAGGAAAAGCATTTCCATTTGTTCTTCGTTTCTTTTAAATGTGAAGCGCAAAATTATTGAATAAATATTCCTCGGAGCATAAATTTACACTCTCCAGAAAAAAGAAAATATCACTCCAAAGCATTACACGAATCGCGTTGATGAAAAAATAACTTTTTAAATCAAGCACAATAGAATGAGGAGTGTTAGTTGGATTAAAATGTTTCTTTTGAAATGAAAAAAAGTAGCTTCTATTCGATGCTGTTAATGAACTGTACCAAAAGATTCCGTGAAAATGTAGGAAATCTGCGTGTGATTTCACTGATTTAAGAATACATTTTTTAAAATATATTTTCTCTCGGAGTACATTCCCCTTTTTTGTTTACTTAAATGTTTCTCTACCTCGCGGTTTGGTGATAAAAGCGCCAATCCCGAATTTTAATTCTCTTCATTTTCATTTCTGTGATGGCAAATATTTATTATTCTGCATATTTTTAAGAATAGTTCTTTGAAGATAATTTGCATAACTCATCCCCTTTTTTCTGATAAGTGAAATGACTGCATTTTGTGATGTATGGAAATTATTTTTTGTGAATAAAAAAGTTTGTCTGCGAATTCAGTATTTATTTAGTGTTTTTAAAATTTTGGCAAAAGTTTTTACACCAGTTTTGTAATAGTAAGTAGGCAGATCTAGAGAGATGAATAATTAATTTATTTCTTGTCAAGTGCTTGAAATATCATTAAAAATATATTTTGTTGCAATGATCACTATGGAGTTTATAGAAATACATTTGTTGCGGTAACCTAGTGGTAAGATCTCGGTTTGGGGTTCGGAGGGTTCCTGGCTCAAAACGTCAATCCACTGAAGATCCGTGCCGTGTATGGGACCTGTTGCATGCTAAATCATACATAATGGTCAAACCTTCTCTCGCTGGTGTGGTGTGGAAGTTTGGAGATAGGGGTACCAGCTCATGTGTAATCAGATCGCGGTTCAAAATGGTGAGTCCCTTTCCAAAAATAGTCCTCGTGTTGTTCCAAAACTGAGCGGTAATATAATTATACTTAACTTATTTTAGTCTTTCAAATGATGAACAATCAGTAATTTTCTCAGCTTTTATCTGCAAAACATTTTGACGGTAATTTATTTGTAATGTATTTTATTCATTAGAAAAGTTTGCAAAGTCATTCAAAACAGTCAATGAAAAATAATAATTGTGGTTGTTTGATGTGCCACCAAATTTTTTTGTATATCTCAAACAACTTTAGAATTCAATTGAAGAGAAATACTCAGTCGGAAAAACTTTTCGTTTTCGGACAGAATCTGGAGGTCTTGCTGATTTCTTTGAAAGTAGTTCAAAGGACAAATCCTTGGAATTATATTTTACGTTTTGTTGGGGATTACTTATCTCCAAAGTAATTAGATTTGAGTAAGTTCAGACTTCTGCATGTTTAACAACTCTCAGGTAATTGGAATCTCCGAATTAACTTTTAATGCAATCAAAGGAAGAAAACAAAGCTGTACAAGCATCAAAGAACGCTAGAATTATTTTAATTAGAGAACGAGATTCTGGAAAACTTTTAATTTCGGAAACAGGTTTTATTACCGATATTCTTTTATTTTCTGTTTCTTCAATTATTTAAAATATAAAATTTCGAAAAAAATAAGCTTATTAGTGTAATGAAAAGTAGGAACTGATTTTTAAAAAATCAAAATCTGAAACTGAACACATAATTCTAAAAGCGTGAGTATTGAAAAATATACATTAAAGAAATTGAAATTTTAATCATATTTATAATATACTTTCACTTTTTAATGAACGTTTTGGAGTTTTATTTCTTATTCAACAAAATGTAGACTAATTATCTTGTAACATTGTTATCATCTTCTCAACCTTTTATAGTTTTAATTTGCTGCCATATTTTTGATAAGCAAGTTATTTTCTACTTTTTAGAACACAAATAAAATATTCGTTTTTGAAAACTTTACATATTTTAATTATTCATCTTTTTAGTCTTTAATTAATTTCATAATTCATTATTATAAATGTTTTGAAATTTTGTAATCACTTTTTAACAAATTCCACACCAGGTGGCGCCGCTGTTAAAGAATCGAAATTTAATTAAAATTTATTGAATAATCAGTAATTCTTGATATTTAAGAAAGAACAAAAATTGCACGTTGACATCGAGAATGCACAAGTGTGTAAAACATCAGGATTTCACTGAAATATCGATTACGAAATTCCAAACTCAGGATAATAAAAAATGTGTAAAAACTGGTCATCATCAAGATAAATAATAAGAACCGATAAGAACACAAACAATCGTTTATCCATAACGAAGCCTATTTTACTACAGAATCAGTTATCTTTAACTTAGTCTTAAAATACTCTTAGAGCAGTTAGAGACGAATTTTCCCTAAGTCATCCCCTTTTTGCGGAAATTAATGAAATATTGACTTACCCCACTGCGTCTCTCTTTCTAGCATCGCTGCCTCATTAAGTTCTCTTTCCGTCAAGAATTGAATTTCTCAGAGCCCAACTTCCTCTGGAGAGATTGAAGCCATTTAATGAGATTCTGCTCAACGTTCAACGGACCGATATTATGCTAAAAGAACCGGCTTTTCCCGAGTGTCCCCGAAGCCTGTTCTCTCGGGAAATGGCTGAAAAACGGTTTCTTACGGAAAGTATTTATTGTACGAAGTATTTACTAACACACATAGTTGCGTTTCTTAAAGGACAGGATTGTCAGGTGAATTAACACCAATGAGAATGAAGTAAAGTATTTCTGGTACACTGATGTGAATTTTATTAAATGATGTGAAATTTTTGAATTGACCGTGACGTTTGGAATAAAAAAAGTAACTTCCTAAAGAACCCTCAGTTTCTTTTTACTATCTCGTATAAATTCTTTTTTTTGTATTACTTTCACGTATACAGAGAGCAAATACTATAATCGTTAGCAAACTCGCCCCCCCCCCCACATTTGGGGGAATCTTTAAATTTCAGATCTACCCGAGGCCGAGGAACACAGATTTCAAATAACACATATATTTCGTATGTGGACACAATATTTCAAAAACGCATGAAATTAGAGAAATGAATTTTATTACGAGATTTATATATCTGTATCAGAAATGTTTGATCAAATCGGTCTACGGGGTAGCAATCTATAAAGTATGCACGATTCTCTTCATTATACAGCGGAGTTAAACATTAAACGCTTCATATTGCTGTACGTTGTGTGGTAAACTCTCCCTTTTGTTTTTCTACTAGTTTCTGACGAAAGAATTAGTTAAATAGGTTACAAAGAATGGAAAAAGAGTACGGGCTTGAGAGTGATACCAGCTTTTGAGCTACAGCTGAAGTCATACAAAATCTGCTGTAAAGAACATCGGACAAACAAAGTCCTTCTCTGTCGGGCTGTTGAAGAGACGGACCAAGATCTAGAGTAAATCTCGTGAAGGGATAGACATTTTTAAGCAATCAAGTAGAATCAATCAACGAAAATGTCCCGGTCAGGAGACGACTGGGGGTCGAGGTCATCCGTTTCATTCGACCTATGTGAATTCGATTTTCAGAAGATCTTATTCATCTTTTCATTTGATGGCACACCTTATGAATTAGATGGGGCGAGGACGTAATGTTGAATATCATACATTTTAACCTTTTCCGAAAAGAGGACACGAACTTTAAAACTTTCTAAAAAAATCAGTTTCCAATTTGAAACCCTGTAAATTTCAGGAAAAGGCAGCTGATAGTTTTCCTTTTAGAATGTAGATGGCAGCACAATGGAATTTCGCTTTACCTTACCTTACCTTAGTGCACCTTATGAACTAGATGGGCCGAGAACGTAGTGTTAAATATCATACATTTTAAATAACAAACATTATCAGATTTGGTCTATGCCTGATGGACAGACGCTGTTTTTTAAGTTATCTAAGTAGGTCAGTCAAAAAATATTGAGAAATAACTTATATTTTAGCAAGTTGTTTGAGATACAACACCTAAATACTTTTTGATGCAAAGGTCAAATATCGCGGGATTATAAACAAAAAGTGTCTTAAAGCATTTACGAATTCATTTGACAACATTGAATAGACAAATGTCACAATTCACTTTTCTTGCTGGCGCCAAAAACGTGCTAATGCATATCCCTATGTATCCACCATTGATGAATTATATTTGATACGATAAAATAATGAATGTGTACCGCACTCTTCATTTAACCCGCATCTATATTCGCATGAATAGAAACTGCAAAGCGAGAGATTTTACTCATCAATAGCCATCTTGAGGAAGGCAAAGGCTATTCTAAAGATGACAAAAGCTGTGTTTCATCATCTTTCTCCAGAAATGACAGGCATATAAAGCCGAGTGTATATACCTCTAAGCTTACTTTAAAAACCAATATATCGAATTGAACTATACCTAAAGTATTTTATGCGTAATAAAAGTATTATTAATCTTTTTCGACTTGCCGTCGTATATTTTTATCTTAAAAGTCCTTTTATTTATAAAGCAAATAATTACTCAAGAATCGGTTTTTGATTTGATAGTCAGAGAATCAGAATCCACTGGTGCTCTAAAATCGATTTTTCTATTAGGTGATCTGTTGTTGACATCCAAGAGACCCTAATATCCCTGGCCATAAAGCTGCAGGTACGTTTTCAGTCGGTGGATAAGATCAAGTGTCCCGCACATCCAATTTATGTTCGCCAGCGAAGTCGAAGAGATGGAGAATTTCTGATTAGATGCAGTTTTTTCTTTGTTATCGAAAAAAATGGCCTCCTGGCAAAGCTTTCATTTTTCCCATCGTCATCTGTTTCTTTGTTAATTTTTCCATCGAAGTCAACGCGAAGGGATTACAGTGTTTATCAGCGAAGAAATTAGAATGTTACGTTTAGTTTTGGTTGACATGCTGTGTAGTAGCACTATAGATTTTTTTTTTTGTTTTTCTAAAGATCTTGCAATATGTCCTTAGAGAAATTGCATTTCCTATTAAAACTCACTGCAGTCTATTGCGTTAGCGAATTTGTGTCTGATATACAGTCACACTTGGATAATTCGAAGTTGAAGGGAACAGAGAAAAGTTCGAAATATCCAAAAATTCGAATTACATATATTCTCTCAAACAAAAAAAACTGCACTTCTGGAGGAAAAAAAGGGGAGGGGGAAAGATTCGATCCTTTCAACCCACAATGAAATAGATTCTCCTGCCGAAGGGATGTGGCCAAGTCTTTTTTCGGAAAATGCAGACAGGCTTTGGATGACTAATCAGTATTAAATGCAGTAGGGAGGGGAGAAGGTAACAATAGAGGGTGGACAGTAAAATCCTCGGAAATCCCCACGTAGTGATATTCCAACCCTCGCTTTTCTTTTCCTTAGAAAGACCGTTAATATAAATAATGCATCTTAGCTGAGAAAACTCTGAGGAGCAATTTTTACCTTAATATTTTAAGGGCAATCGTACAAAAAATCGAATTATCCAAAATAAAATTCGAATTATCCACGATTTTTTAACATTATTTTAATACAGAATTCTAGGTACCGAGCAAAAATTTCGAATTATCCAGCATTGACTGTATATTTATATTTACAAATATTTATGCTTCATAAGTGATAAAAGTTATTACCTGTAATAAGCAAATCGTCTACCTATATTTAATAATTATAAGTTTCATTAATGTTTATTTACTTTCCAGTCTCAATAACATATGTTTGAAATATTTTTAGGGGGACGGGAAACGGGAGCGCTTTTTTTCTTTTTCTTTTTACTTTTGAGCAACAATGAATGTAAAGGTCAACTATTTGTGATTGAATTTTGTTGAGAACATGACATGTGTCATTTTTGGAACAAGTCTGTGCAGGGCCAGAGAAATAGGGTGCTGGTTCTGTGGCGCTAAAGGCCCAGGTTCCATTTCATATTGTGTGTGTTCCCCTTATTGTGTACAAATCAATAGTCTTTTTTTTTCTTCTTCCAATTATTTATTTGACAATCATGAACATGAAACATACACATTGACGAACACAAACATCAAATAAACACATAACACACGCTAAAACGATATGCAAAAGGCGAATGATTACACATGGCTGAGAGCCGATTCATATTCTACACCCTCCTCAGAGTTGGTTCAGTTACAATCTGAAAAAAATTCCTTCAGGGTGGGGATGACAGCTTTTTTCCCTTTCTAGGGATAAATATGGTCAAATTTCCAAAAGATCTATGCTTGCTAATAGCGCGTCTTGTTCTTAGCTTCGCAGTAAATCAAAGATAATCGAGTACGCAATTTTGACCTTTCATCGATTGGCCCCCCAAATCTGAGAGATCTGCAATTCTGACCTTTCATCGATTTGCCCTAAAATCTGACAGAGATCTGCAATTTTGACCTTTCTTCGATTGGCCCTAAAATCTGAAAGAAATGTGAAATTTTGATGCCAAGACAGCACGCCAAATTTCATCTTTCTAGCTTGTCGCATGTTTGAGTAATCGCGTTTCATGCTTACAAATAGACAGACCGACATTCAACCAGTCGAAGAGATTTGATCTAAAATTTGATACATACCTACAATTCTAATGATGGATGTAAACTTCATGCATCCAGGTCGCTGCGGTTTTTACTCATTGTGTTTACATGCGCGCTTCCAGATAGACATACTTCTCGACGAATTTTGTCCTAAATTTTATAGGAATCTACAATTTTGAAACGAATACATCGACTGGTTGTCCGTCGGCGAGTCTATTCGTGTGCAGATGAATGAATACAATGATTTAAATACCCAAGTAGTTCTATAAACATATGACCTAGCGTAAAAAAAAAAACTCAAGATCTACATTTTGTAGCATGTTTTAAAGGTTTAGCCCCTTTTCTGAACGTGAATTATTTACACAAGTCTATGCCTTTGTCAGCGTTCACAAAATCACTTTTAAATGTCTGCTTTTATCAGTGTTAACAAAATCCCAATTAAATATTTCATTATTATCAAAATTACTCAAATAATTTAATGTTGCCAAACTTGTCGTTGAATCGCCAGACATTGAAATCATTAAAATGGCCGCAGTTTTGAGAGGAAATCAAGAACTAAAAATCCTTTTACATACGTCATATTTAATGACGCCAAGCAACATTCATGCCAAATTTAATGAAAATCGAAATACGCTTTTGGTCGTGACAGGATAACAAACAAATTTACTGTCAATCAAAAGAAATGCCGTACGGTCGAGTTAAAACGGGACCTTCTTTTGCAATATCAGCAGTAAACTAAACGGATGAAACTTGGTATGTGGTTTTAATCACCAGAAATATAGATGTGCATCGAATTATAGATACGTTATGTCCCCATATGGGGTATAGGGCACTACATCATACTTAGGGGTCAAACGTTCTCCCGCTGGTGTGGGGCGGAAATTCGGAGAGGGTGGATGCCGGCTCAGGTGTCGTCCTCGTCATCTGACCGCTGTTCAAAATGAACTTCCTTCCCAAAATAAGTAAAGAATTCCGGGAAAGATATTTGATATTAAATATAAATATATTTTACATATAATTAATAAACAAACTTTATTCATTTATGTGGTCCACCAGCCAAGTACCTGTAGATGGCGCTGCCATGGCCAGTGACGTCAGAGTATCAAGCTGCCGAGAACAGTAGAAGAGGAC
>BGPR01020059.1:13624-28352 GCA_013235015.1 Araneus ventricosus
GCCAGTGACGTCAGAGTATCAAGCTGCCGAGAACAGTAGAAGAGGACAACGTGGGTTTTTTTCTGACAAAGACTAAAGACGACGATGGGCCATCCAAAAGCCTATTTAATGACGAACTATTTCATTTGTAAATACCTTTAACTGTAAATAATGCATCTTCAAAATGTAAACTTAATCCTGATAATATAACCTTTTAGATTGATGAACTGTGTATTCATTTACGGAACCCAACACCAAGCCTGCCTGATGACCGACTACATTTATACATATTGCAAATTAGTAAAGTAATTTATTTTCTAAGAAATGCTTTGTTCTTTTTTTACTTACCTTCAAAAGTTTCTTCTTATTATCATGAAATCCTAAAAGCTACCCTCAACTAAAGCTAGATTAGATCTAGACAATCGAAGAGAATAACCATTGGGAATTTTCCCTTTATTTACATTTAATTTACATTTGTTCGGACATCCCGTTTTCATTTCGTTATTCGCCCCCAATGCTTCCCGTCTTCCTGTAAGAAATTAATTTAAAAATAACTTTTATGCCTACAATAATAAAATTGAAAGCAAAACATTTCAAATAAACACAATTTACATTTGTTGTGAAACCTTCAAACAGTTGCAGTTACTATGAATGTAGGATATTACCCGTAAAGAATAATTTAATCACTGTATAATGAAGGATGTAAGAGCTAGATGAATTTGTTTAGCGATAGATGGAGCCACAGTCCTGCTCTGTGCGAACTACGGGCAGCGCCCTCTTTTTGCCTAACAAAACCAGACTGCACGCTGAGAGCAGGGCAGCACACCGCTGGCAGCCGAAATGTCGAAACATCTCGCAATTCCTCTGTTATAAATCAGATCAGTCTTGGCGCAATTAAGCCGCCTGATCTCCAGGTTGTAAGTAACTATTTCCCATCTAACTTTCCTTATGGTTCTTTAATCTATAAATCTCTAATACCGTAATATTCTTAACCCGTAACATCTATCCCTCTTTAATCTAGCTCATCAAGTAAATATGACTTCATGTAAATTCTCAACATTCTTGTTAACTTTCTGTGTATATATCTTTCCCCCCTGTAAATTCTCCTTATATTTTTTAAATAAATGTTTTTGTATTTAACTTGAAATCTACTCATTTATTTTATGTAATATTTTGTTCTAAATTTAATGTAATAAAAACCCTCAAATCCCCTAGATATAATTTCGATCTACTTACCGCTTAAAGGTAACTCTTCCGTGGGCATTTTGTTTTTTGTTTGCAATGAGAAGAAGGGAAAGATCGGAGAGGGAAGCGTTTGATTTCTGTAGAAGTATTATCCTGATGGAGCCGGTCATATTTAAATTTATAAGCTCATTTAAGTTTTCTTCCGTTCGCTTTTGTTTCTTCCTTTATCACGTCTGAGTCTTGTAGACAAATTTGATTAGTCCTTCCAAATCAAATGCTTGGAGCAGCATGGCCAAAAAGGGCTTTTGTGCCATAAACCAAAACTAAACCTAAACTTGACAGAGACGTTCTATTTTAAGTTTTTGTCCATTTATATAAGCTGGAGTATTCTGCCCTAGACTTTCTGGTATGCGTATACTGATCATTCTCAGATAATGAAACCCTCCGCTCTTTTGGGCATGCGTGAGGTGGAATTGATTACACCAAAATAGAGGTGAAGTGAAAAATGGACTGGGAGATGTTTACATCTTACTTAGCAGTATATGAAACATTTCATTTTCATTTATTGATTTGCTGCAAAGACAAACTAGAAAAATCGGCTAATCAAAACAAAGTTCACGACCTAACAAAGAACTACGGAAAAGAGCTTATCTCACTCATTACCTATCACCCCTTTCCGTAGTAAAATCCTCCAAAAGTGCCAGTCTCCGGTTTTTGAAACGAACAGTAAAATATGGTGAGTTTTCTGTCAAGTTCCGCAGTATATAGAATCAAGTACGCCTTCGGATGTTTCGCCTTTTCACCGATTGGATCTATATTTTGATACAGATCTAAAAATATAATGCAGAGATCACATCCCAAATTTCATTTACCTAGCTTGTCGGGCTTTTCTGTTCTCGCTTTCGTATATCTACGAAAGAACAGATCGACACACAGTTAAAACTTTGAAGAAATATTCCAACAGCTGCATTTTTGAATTATCGTCTGCACTAATACGCAGATGGTTAGATAGACAGACAAACAGAATAAATCACTCATTCTTCTATATTATGAATTTGCGCCAGAAGATGTGTATCTATATTTTGAGCGATGTAGAAAAGAAGTGAATTGGACACTTCGACTTAAAGAATCAGATGAATCTTCCGTGCTCTCAAATATTTTAGAAATTCACCTTTTGTTTTAGATATTTTATTTAACATCCAGTTATTTCTGACGTTTTATTCTTTATTTATTCTACAAAATAGAATACAATATAGCTTATCAAATCTAATGGAAGCAAATATTTTTGAGTCCTCAACAATGCTCCAAACTACTTCATTTAATTATGTAGATTTTTTTCCGCTAAAGAAGAAAACTTCTTGTTTAAAATAACGGAGGAAGAGAATTTCCATTTGTTTTTCGTTTTCTAAAGATGTGAATCGCAAAATTATTGAATAAATAATTATCAAAGCGTCAGTTTACACTCTCCAGAAAAAAGAAAATAGTGCTCCAAAGCATTACACGAATCGCGTTGCTGAAAAAATAACTTTTTAAATCAAGCACAATAGAATGAGGAGTGTTAGTTGGATTAAAATGTTCCTTTCGAAATGAAGAAAAAGACTTTCTAGTCGGTGCTGTTAATGGACTGCACCAAAAGATTCCGTGAAAATGTAGGAAATCCGCGTTTGATTTCACCCTTTTAAGAATAAATTATTTTAAAAAATCTTTCCTTTCGGAGTACATTCCATTTTTTATTTACTTAAACGTTCCTCTACTTTATGCTTTGGAGATGAAAGCGCCATTTCCGAATGTTAATTCTATTTCTTCACTTCTGTTCTGTGATGACAAATATTTATTATTCTGGCACTTTTTTAGATGAGTTCTTTGAAGATAATTTGCATAACTCAAAACCTTTTTTTCATAAGTAAAATGAGTGCGAATTTTCAATTATTCGATATTTTTTGTGACTGAAAAAAGTTCGTCTTCGAATTCAGTATTTGTTTAGTGTTTTTAAAATTTTGGAAAAAGCTTTCCACTAGTTTTCTAACAGTACGTAGGCAGATCTACAGAGATTAAGACTTAATTTATTTCTTGGCAAGTGCTCGTAATACCATTACAAAATATATTTTGTAGAAATGATCACTATGGAGTTAAAAGAAATATTTTAGCTGCGGTAGCCTTGTGGTAAGGTCTCGGCTTTGGGGCCGGAGGGTTCCAGGTTCAAAACTTCATTCCACTGAAAATTCGTGGGGAATTGCAGGTGCCAGCTCAGGTGTCATCCGATCGCGGTTCAAAATGATGAGTCTCTTTCCAAAATTTTTCCACGTTTTGTTTCAAACGTGGCCGGTAATATAATTAGACTTAACTTATTTTAATCTTTCAAATGATGAACAATCAATAATTTCCTCAGGTTTTATCTGCAAAACATATTGACGGTAATTTACTTTTAATGAATTTTATTCATTAGAAAAGTTTGCAAAGTTATTTAAATTTTCCAATGAAAATAATAATTTCTGCTGTTTCCTACCACAAACTTTTTTTGTATGTCTCAAACACCTTTAAAATTGATTTGAAGAGAAATACTCAGTAGGAAAAACTTTTCGTTTTCGCGCAGAATCTTGAGGACTTGCTGATTTCTTTGAAGAACAAAGATTTAGAAATATATTTTGCGTTCTGAAAGACATTGCTTATCTCCAAAGTAATTACCTTTGAGTAAGTTCAGAATTATTCTGCGTGTTTGACAGCTCTCTCGTAATTGGAGTCTGCGAATTAACTTTTAATGCAATCAAAGGAAGAAAACAAAGCTTTTCAAGCTTCAAAGAACGCTAGAATTACTTTAATTAGAGAGCGAGATTCTGGAAACGTTTTTAATTTCGGAAAGAGGTTTTATTACTGATATTCTTTTGTTTCCTGTTTCAACAATAATTAAAAACATTAAAAAAATAAGCTTATTAGTGTAATGAAAAGCAGAAAATTGTTTTCTTTATCAAAATCGGAAACTGAAAACAAAATTCTAAAAGCGTGAGTATTGAAAAATATACGTTAAAGAAATTGAACTTCTAATCATATATGAACTTTTAGGAGTTTCATTTCTTATTCAACCCAATGTAGACTAATTATCTTATAATATTGTTATCGTCGTCTCAACCTTATATATCCAATCGCGCGGACTGTGGTTTCATTTGGTACATATTGAAACGTGGGTTGCTGGGTTGCTTCGTGGAAGCGCATCTATTTCCCGTGTGACTTCGGATTGGGAGAGGTTTAGATGTTGTCTATATAAGCCGATAAGGTGAGATTTGCAGCTGCTTCTATATGTAAACGAACCACTCTGCAAACTCTCTGCTGGATCGAAAAATTGCAAATTTTATTGAAATTCGGATTAAAGCCCTATTGCGATGTGAATGGAGAAACAAAATTTATTAAGACTTGTAAACTCACAGGACTCCAAAAATTTCTCGTAAGCTGACATTTTGTGCAATGAATATTTTTCCATTGTTTCCCAATATATTCCATCTCTTTTTTTCCAGTTCAGTTTTATAAAATAATAAAATTGCATCAAACGATCACTAAGACTATTAGCAGGAGCGATAATAGGACAAAAGAATTGAAATTAAATGGGTATATAAATTTAATTTATTCCTCCATTTTCAATGTTTTTAAGTATTTCTTTAAAACTGGAAGAAAAATTGCTTTGGAAACATTTTCTTTTATGCCACGGTAATTAAAATAAAACCCAAGAGCATAATTAATCTTAGTTACCTTTTGAAAATAATTACTACGATTATTTTGCTTTTTAAGTCGATTTTTTTCTACCGTGAAAAAGAAGATGCATTTAGGTAATCCGCACTAAACATCTTTGACAGTTCCTATTATCAGTTTTTTTTTCTTTCGACCTCTTATTATCTCTCACTTTCAGAGAAAAGCTATTAATTTTGCTCCTTTTTCTAGAAATGGATGCTAAAACACAGAAAAAAAATTTTTTTAAGAGAAAAGAAGCAAAAAACTCCTAGTTGACATTGACATGTTTAAAGTGCGTGTATGTTTTAATACAATATTTTACGCGCGGGATGTTTTTTTTTGCTGTTGGCTTTAGCTGAAGTATCCAAATAAAAAGGAAAAATCCAAAATAATGGAAATCAGAACGGTTTTTCTTTGCTTCAGTCGGACTGTTTAATCAGAAATTTTCCTTTTCTACATAAATAAAAATATTTCAAATGTAATATCTGGAAGAGTTTAACCTTTTTTAAATATTTACTGGGAGCTCCGAAGCATAATCGTGAGTGAGTTTATTTTCTGTTTAGATTATGCAAATTACGTTACTTCTCTGAGAAAATTAAATTGGAAACGAATGTGCATTTCAGATTGCTTAGCTTATGTTCAGGAGAATTTTTCAAGGGTTATTATTTTATTAAAATTTATTTATTCGGAAGAAGTACGTGAAGTTCTTTACTTCAGCAAAGTTTTCGTATATTATAATTATTTTTTTGTTCTATAAAAATACAGATAAAATAAAGATAAAAGTGAATTGAATTTTTATCAGCTTTAATGGGATTTTGTTTAGTTGGACTTAATTTAATTAAATAAATTTTGATGGCATCAAATAGAATTTTGTGAACGAATTCAAACGAACTATTCTCTCATGGTAATTCATTCCGACATTGGCAGAAATATTAACCGAAGATTTTTCTCATATCTTCAGAAGAAATGCCAAACTAAAAAGATAACAGTCCTCCCCCTCTTTAAATAAGTTTCACATTAATGTAAAGAGAAGAGACATTTCAGAAAGAATGAAAGAATCTGTAATATTAAAAGGAATATCTGAACAACCGCAATAATCAGCAACGAGTCATCTCTCGGCAAACATAAATTGATGTGCGTTCTGTTGTGAAGTATGTGAATTATCTTCCATCAAAGGGAGTATTCTCCCCCTCCTTTCTGATATACTAGTATACTGCGGCGAGTTTATGTTAGGTGCTTTAGTACAGTGAAGAGAGTCGAGAATGCATTTGGCCTCCTGTCTTTGCTCGATTGTGTCCAAACACACACGCTCGCACGCAATTTAATTTCGGATTAAGAGATGTATAAAACACTGAGATTCTGAAGCGGTGTTATCTTAACATTAGATAACCTCTAGGCTTACATTAGATAATTAATTTAGCGACCTCACTTTACCAGTGATCGTATAGTTTTAGTTACATTGAAAGAGACACACACAGTCACATAAGCTACATTCTTACATTAGATAATTTATTTAGCGACCTCACCTTACCAGTGATCGTATAGTTTTAGTGACATTGAAAGAGACAGTCACATAAGCTGTAGTGTCATTCGAGCAACAGTCTCAAGTTAAGCTAAATGTTTAATAATTTCTTGATTATTGTTGTTGTAGATAAACATCTTTATTCATCACGTTAATTAATTCAAATTAATTAAATGCTAAATTAAACTGTACAAACAAATAATAGAACAAAGCGAAGAACCATCTCACCGGACCGGTGACAGCCAGCTATACCGGAATCTTCCGAAGACGCTCTGCTCAACGACGGAATCAATAACTAACTGACCGAGTTTCTCGCACTGACCCTGAAGACCCGGTGGGGTTGCAGATCTGGTTCGAGCCTGATCTCTAAGGTGTTCCCAAATTTCTCCTTCATCGACCCGTCTAGTGGTTTCATCGGGAGAGGGGTTTCAATTCTCCTAAATGTCTCGAGGTCTAAGTTTTGAAGATTAAAACATTTTCTTGTTTCATACTTCGTGCGCGAGAAGGTATGGTACTTAGATCTGAAATTCGGTACCGTTAATCAAAATACATGTTTCTAAATCGCTGCATTTTCAGCCGGAGAACATCTAAAGAACAAGGATTACAGACGAAATTTTAGCGGAGCACCCTCTAGAGAGTCTCCTCAGGAGGATCCTTTTCTTATCTCGTCTAAAGAAAATTTACAGATGCGAAACGGTGCCTCGTCGTAAAGAGAAAATTTCGTCGTCTCCTCCGGGCGAAATAAAGTTGGTCCGGATCACAACAGACGTCGAGGAATTGCCTGTACGGGAGTTAAAAAGGACCCGTTTGAACCAAAGTAATTTCCTGTGGACAGATGTCGTGAAAACCGAGGCGTTTTCTTCCGGTTTTGTTTTGAAGAATGTTTTAAACCCTGGAAAATGTCTCCAGTCATAAAAATAATGCTTCAAGACATACATAAAATACTATAAGTGAACGATTGACATTTAGAGGCTGACTGCACAAAACATCAATACCTTTATTCAAATTAACTACTTTGATTCAAAATCCAAATTTTGTTTCCCGTCTTTTTCGAATCATTTGGGAGAAGATTTATTATTCCTTTCATCTTAACTTCTAATCCCTCTTTCTGATTAATAAGAAGTTTACTATCCTAAGGAAATTATTAAGGTCCCTGTTGTAAACTGGAGGGGGGTTAAAGTGGTCAATATATATTTTAATTTACAATATTTGAATTTAAATTTAGCAGTCTAAAAATTTGATTTACAATTGATGTTATGGCACCATTATGGAAAATAGATAATATATTCAATAATGAAAGATCAATTGGTGCTAAAAAATTAATACCAATAAAAATACAATTTTTCTCTCACTTAGGTAATTTTTACTCTCACTTGGAAGTTTGAAAAAGGTAGGTAATAGGTAAGTACCTTTTTTAGACAACCAAGATGTTAATAGGCCTACAGTGGAAAAATTGCTGAAATAAATTTATATTGCATTGTGACAAAAATAGAGATATTAAAGAAACCAAGTTTTTGATTAATTTTTTTTATTTATATATTTAAACCTTTACCTTCCAATTCTAAATTAATAATATTCCAGAATAGTGAAATAACAGAGACTGTTCTGATGCATCAACCAACACATAAAAAAACAAACAAAAATATACACATTAATACAAAAACAAGTAAAAATAATATTTATGCTGCAGTTTTTTAAATTCGAAGAATAAAAAAACAAGAAAATTAGAAAAATTAAAGAGCTATCTGATGAGATTACACTTATCGCAGCATTAGTGGCCAAGAATTTGCTGTTTGAGAAAGATTTTATTTCTTTGCGCTGAACTAGTGTTCTTAGAATGACAAGAAGCGAAATTTGAAAAATTTGGTGAAAATGCACATTTTTTATTACAGATTAGTTCATGAACTGGTTTCGATGAATTTTAATCGTAAATTTTTCACTTAGCTGTACGCCGTTGATTCAGAGGATTGGCTCTTTTATCTCATTCTGCATACCACTGTAACAACGTCGTTCTGAGGTAGTCCAGGATAAAGGATAGTCGGTTCGCTCAACGCATCGCCTTCCTTCCAAAAATGGCCTTTAAAATTATATCTTGCTTGTCATCCTTTGTAGATTTGTACTATATCATCCAACACGTTTTATTTTATGCCCGTCAGCACACCTGAGAGGACGAGAACCGAAATATGAAAATTATCGAAACCTCCTTGGTGCTACCGTTATGTTCAGTATTTTTAAAGCAAATAAGCATTAGGCAAAGGAAACCCCCAGCCAGGTGACGCTCAGACCAGTTTACACACAAACGCTTCCGCGGTTAAAAATGGCGAGCATATAGTTCCGTGAAATAAAAGTGATTTACAATTTAATAAACATTGAAATATTAAAAGAAATTACATAAAAAGTTAAAGCAATTAATAATTAAGTTGATTGCTACAAAAATAAAAATGATAAATTGAGATTTTTAATAAAACTATAAAAAATCCGTTGAAAATTTAAAAGATTGCCACAAGATAAAAAATGAAACTTTGGTGGCGAAAAAATAAATTATTTAAAAGTTCTGGAAAAGCCGAAGCATGATGTAGTTGCATTTTTGCAATCTAACAGCCCCCTTCTTGGCATTTTTCAATTTTCTATCTCAGATTTTTTCCTGCGTAATTTAACTGAACAATAATTGACAGCATTGTAAGAAAAGAATATGATGCCTTAATAGTGGTTAAAACATGAGTAAACAATTAATTCTAATGATAAGAATGAAGCAGTACTCTATCACCTTAAGATTTTATTCACTTAATATAATAAACATTAATTTTTTCTTATTTATTTATTAAATTAGTGAACACAACAAATTTCACCTTAAAACCAAAACTTCATTTAATTAAATAAACACAGTTTTCTTTAAATTAGGAACGTTATGTTACCTCGCATTCTCCTACAGTGTTACAAATTCACGGAGATATGGGCTTTTGAATACAATATCTCCCAACAACTCAGATGGTTCTACCCAGGGTGCAAGAAAATAGTACTGCTAGTTTTGTTGTCAAATGATTTTCGCATACAATGCATTTCCGATCCGAAAACCCTTTCTCTTATTCTTCCAGAACAAACGGTTATTTCTCATTTTAATCTTCAGATCATTATTGAATCAAAAAGTATACTCATATCTATAATTAAGGCTATTTTATAAAATCAGGAAACATCTGATAAATAAAACTAAACTCATCTTCGAGAAAAATATGCTTGTTTTTGAAGTTGAAATAAGTCAATATATTAAGTTTTATAAAAACCACCTGGTAATGGTTTTTCTAAGCGAGATAGTTCTTCTCCCTTTCCACCAGACAGCATTTATCTTGTTTTATTGATACTGTGGTACATGTACCAAGTTTTTTCCCCTTCCTTTGTAATAAGCAGGTTTTGTGTTTATATCAGTTTTTCTAATTTCTGAGCTTAATTTGTCAAAATTGTCATTATCCTTAAGTTATGTTCGTGAGAATAAAATAAGTATTTCCCGCCTTTGCCTACTTTGTATTAAACAGGCTTTATATTCATAGCAGTTTTGGCAATTTCTCGTCTTATTTCGTACAAACAGTCATTATCCTTAAGTTATGTTCGTGAGAATAAAATAAGTATTGCCCGCCTTTGCCTACTTTGTATTAAACAGGCTTTATATTTACAGCAGTTTTTGCAATTTCTCGTCTTGTTTCGTACGAACAGTCATTATCTTTAATTTATGTTCGTGAGAATAAAATAAGCATTTCTCTTATTTATCTGAATGACGGCGGATTTTCAAGACACAAATGGCGTAAGCAACAGCATATCTCAATAGCGAAATGGAATTAAGTGTGAAAAACACGCTTAAATAAGAGCGACCATAAAAATTCAATTCAATTAGAAAAAAAATGGAAGCGGATAATCCTAACTAGAGAAAGCCACGCTCGCTTATGATTCGGCTGCAATAGTAGGAAAGTGGTGGAAGTTGCTGATTGCAGCCGGGACAATCAGAAATTTCGCTTTATTTGATTCAGGACGGTGGACTAAGGAAGGGGGTGGCTGCAGCCAAAATAATAACTCCTGCATCTTTGCTTAACAGCGGATGATAATAATAAAGGACGGAGAAAGAAAACGCAGCGTTTTTCTCCTCGAGGCAGCTCTTATCTATGTCACGTGACTTCAGTCCAATAATGGTATTCCTCTTCAGCTGACTCCGAGATCTGTGGAACGAAAACAAAAATTCCTTTCGAGTGAGTTTTCTTCGAAATCGGAGAAGGAAATTCAGTGGATTGTAACGGATTGCCAATTTGTGAACCCGAATACTGGTATAACCTAGATCTCTCTAATTTTTTTTCTTTTTCCTAACCACATAATAAAAAATGTCATAGGGGCAAAAATCTATCGATCAAACTGAAAAAAATTCTTCGATTTCGCATTTGCAAGTGGTATTCCGAAATCTATAAGACATCACTTAACAGCTTGCTGAAAATGACATGAAAGTCAATTAAAAATAAAATAATCTTTCGAAACATTCCTTTGTTTGTTTTCTAAAATTTATATTTTATCTCCTTATATTTATATGAGCGATCTTCAGGCATAGTGTTGGTTCCACAGAAATAAATTAATCGGTACCTTTATCTAACTACTACATTAAGCAGGATAAGGTATACATTATTTAAGAAGAGGCATTTACAGAAGAAGATATACACAATTTAATTAGTTCTGGTTCGTCATATGATTGGGATGGCGCGTCGTTAGCCTGGTACATCGTCGTTCTTCAACACACTGCATGTCTTGTTCAACACCGTTGCTAGATGTCGCATTCCGTCTCTGCTACGCAGATCGATGCTCTGATGTTAAGGGCGCTCACAGCGACATCTACTGGCATTCAGCTGGTGTGGTCCACATTTATAGTATGATAATTCAGTATTATAAATGTTTTGGAAAGTGGTAATTGTTTCTCAAATTCACTCCCTTGCAACTCGAAAAGGACTCCTTTGCATGCAACAGTGAGCGGGCTCAAGAATGTGTCCTTCTCACTATCACGAGGTAGAAGCTCATGGAGAATGCTTCACGTTATTAGTGAATAGGATTACCGCTTCAACCTTCTCCGTGTGACAAAGCATAATGTCAAATATGTGTGCAAGCGAAATTGTAAGTTTCCATTCGTACTGGGCTCAAAGTTTTTCTTCCTATCAAGTACGAAGTTCCAGCCACTCACCAGCTGGGATGTTCATCACAACTTCTCCTGTTATAGAAAGGGGCTGTCTTTTTTCATCATCTAAGCAGGTATAGAATACTTGAGATGCTTATGCATTCTGCGGAATTTTTGCGTCAAATTATAAAGCTAATTAATGATAAAATTTTAGTGTATAAGCCTAAAAATGCGATAATTCGATGCACGTCAATATGACGGGTGCGAGACTTAAGTGGATAAATAATTTTTCAAATTGAATGTATATGCTTATCTTTGACGGTTTAAATTAGTTATCGTGTTTTTTTTCCACTCGCCCAATATTTTTTCACTCGTATACCCCTTGCTTAGTCTTTTTATTTTTGAGTACACTGTTAGAAACAACAAACTTCCAATATATTTGGGTTTCACTTTGGACACAGAGATTAATTGTGGCAAACATATTGCCAAACTCGTTGAAAAGGGAAGAAAGCGTCTTCAACTACTAAAGTTCATCTCTGGCAGGGATTGGGGTGCCAATTCTGGAACTCTTAGAATGACTTACACTGCGCTTATTCGTCCTGTTCTAGAGTATGGCTACCAAGTCTATCAAGTGGCCTCTCAAACGAATCTTAACAAATTGGAAAGAGTGCAACTTAGCGCGGCTAGAATAATCACGGGTCTCAGAAGCTGCTGTCCGAAAGCTATTGTTTTGTATGAGGCCGACCTTCAGCCTTTGTCCATGAGAATCAGAACTAATTCTGCTAAATATATTGCCAAACTACAGAGTCTCGGATCTTTTAACAGAACTTCGAAATTTATTTTACAGTGGACAAGCAACCAGAGACTGAAAAAGGACAGCCCTGTTGGGGTTATGTGGAAACGAGGGCTCTTGGATTTTAACATTGAACCATGTATCCCTTTTAGCTGCTTGACGCCAAATACCTCTTTGGATAGAGTTAGTTTTAATGACCAATTATTGTCTAGTGCCCCTAAGCACACTCAGCACCCAGAGATGATGAGGCAATTGTCACTGGAACAAATCAACAACATCCCTTCTCAGGCCCTGGTACTCTATACTGATGGGAGTAAATCGGACTCAGGTAGGACTGGCAGCGGCGTTTATGCTAGGGCCGAGGACGGTTTGGTTTTTCGCTGCAGATTTCGCAACCCAGATAACTGTTCGGTTTTCCGATCGGAACTTCTTGCTATCCGAGAAGCCTTAAATTTTGCCCTACATTTTGAAAATAGTGACATCTTTGTTTTGACGGACAGCAAGAGTTCAATTCAATACTTAAAAAATTGGCCGGAAATTCGAGAAAAAACCGGCCAAGAGGTTGTTTCCAAAATTTCTACACTTTCGCAGAAAAGTACAGTTTGCTTCCAATGGATTCCATCCCATATTGGAGTATTTGGCAATGAGGAGACAGACATGCTTGCGAAAGAGGGAAGTGCTCTTCCTTCTGCATCCTCTAGCGAACTCTTCACGTCCGAAATATATTCTATTCACAAGGCTATAGCAAATTCTGCTTGGAAAAATCCTCCCACACATGATTGGTATGCCGGGAACCGTCCTGGTCTGTCTATACAGTCCGTAGGCACAAGATCCGCTCAGACTGCATTGGCCAGGTTGCGTAGTGGACACATTAAAAGCTTAAAATTCATCGACAGGGAAAAGACTTTTTCTTCTTGCCCTTGTTCCTGTCCTGCTTGTCCTGCCCATATCATTGACTGCATTGGCGCCTCTACGAGGCAGCTGTGGAGTGGGGAGGGCAAAGGACTTGTGGAGTTGTTAGAGCGACATGGTGTCATGGACCTGGTCTAATCTTGGGCCAGGGGGACATGAAACAACAACAACAGCAATTTTTGAGTACACCCTACTATTATCCCCCCCAACCATCAATCAGCATCGAAGTGTGTATTGATAACGCTAAGAGCTTAGGTTAGCTTAAGATTCAAACTTAATAAAACTTGCTTAGTATTGATTTTGACATTATATTTTATTCCTTTTTTAAAATAGTATAAGTTAAAAGTTAAAACAAATGAAAACACCATTGAAATAATTTCGCATTATCTTTTGATGAAAGATAACAATTACTAGATGTTAAGCTCCATGTGTGTGCTACTTTTTCTTATTTCGTGAATAGGCTTTCGGGATCGTACAATTTTCACACGAACTTGAGAAGACGAAATTATAGAATATTCTTATCCTTCGTGTTTTCCGCCATTATCGATATCACTTTCGCGTACCCTTACCTGACCCCCGGAGTACCCCTAGGGGTACGCGTACCACAGGTTGGGAGCCTCAGCTGTTTAACCAAGGTTAATTGATCATTGAATCCCCACATTAGACCAAACGCTAATGATTCCTAAAAAGAGGATCACGTCATTAAGCCAAGTTTTAATATACAGGGCTCCCACCTATATCCGTTACATCTCCCCTTAACTTCTAAACGGTGACAGCTTAGGCCATAAAGTTGGTGTCTAGGTATAGTAAAAAGGCTAGGCGCTACTCGATGAGACATTTTACAATGCCATCTATCGGCACATTTTGGAATTAGCGGTCCCATCTCGTGAACTGTGAAACATACGAGAAAAAAGTCAATTAGAAAGTTGTAGAGCACTCTCGATTTAGTACGAAAAGATACCTCGCGCACATTAATACTCAAAATAGAATGTAAGAAATGAACATTTGTTTGATTGTGATTTTCAATAGGTACTATGGCGTCGTGAAACGGGAGCGAAGTGAGAAATCCAGTCCAGAGTGCAAATGTGTATAGTGGCTAAGGGAGAGCATTTTGAGCAATACAAATGAATGTCCCAGAATACAGGGACGTGTCTCAGTTTCTTTCTTCCACTCTTTATGGCATGGCAATTTTCGAAATCGTGACCAAACAAATTTTCATTTTTTGCATTCTATTTTCAGTATTAATGTGCGCAAGGTATCTTTTCGTACTAAATCGAGAGTGCTCTACAACTTTCTAATTACCTTTGTTCTCGTATCTTTCACCGTTTACGAGATAGGACCGCTAATTCCAAAATTTGAAGTTAGATGGCGTTGTAAGTTATCTCATCGAGTAGCGCATAGCCTTTTTACTATACCTAGACACCAGCTTTATGGCCTAAGCTGTCACCGTTTAGAAGTTAAGGGGGTGTAATGGATA